>JAQHUG010000146.1:1372922-1408685 GCA_028555095.1 Dicrostonyx torquatus | reverse complement strand
TGGAGGGGAGCATAGAAAAATATATAGCTCAATAAAAATAATAAAAAAATCTTATCATGTGGCAACTCTGAAGAGATCAGTCTCCCTGTTTTCAAGGGTTGCTTTAAAAAGACTCCATAGAGTGTCTCTGGGCCAGAGACCAGAAGAGAGGTGGGTATTCTTCTCTGGTCTTTTCCAAGATCCTTGATGCAAACACAGGATCGAATTCCTCTCTATATGAGACTGCTTCAGAATGTCCCAGTCCTTAAGTGGTTGTTTCTCAAAAAGAAAATAAACAAGGAGGAGTGAAACAAAGTCGCCCCCATCAGTCAGTGGAGAGAAGCGCTGTGGACCACTGTCCCTGCTCCTGTGCCTGCATCTGTGCAACCAGCACTACGTACCACACTGTCCCTGTTCCTGTGTCTGCATCTGTGTAACCAGCACTGCGTACCACACTGTCCCTGCTCCCGTGCCTGCATCTGTGCAGTCAGCACTGCGTATTACACTGTCCCTGCTCCCGTGCCTGCATCTGTGCAGTCAGCACTGCGTACCACACTGTCCCTGCTCCTGTGCCTGCATCTGTGCAACCAGCACTGCGTACCACACTGTCCCTGCTCCCGTGACTGCATCTGTGTAATCAGCACTGCGTACCACACTGTCCCTGTTCCTGTGCCTGCATCTGTGCAATCAGCACTGCGTACCACACTGTCCCTGTTCCTGTGCCTGCATCTGTGCAACCAGCACTGTGTACCACACTGTCCCTGCTCCCATGACTGCATCTGTGCAACCAGCACTGCGTACCACACTGTCCCTGCTCCTGTGCCTGCATCTGTGTAATCAGCTGCACTGGGGAGTGCTGACTCCTGATGAGCAAAGCAGGAGGTGCTCGAGGCTCACCTGCCTTCCTGGGACTGCACGTGAACTTTTCCAGGAACAAACACAGATGCCTGCGCTGACCTGAGAGTGAAGGATGGGTAGCTGCTTATCAAACCAAGATCTGAAATGATCCAACATTAACTTCAGGTTATGCCCACTTCTGAACCTGTTGATTCCAACCTTGAATTCCAAAATGGCCACACCAGTCTCTGTCTGTGTGATCGTGGTCTAGAAGGCAACAGAAATTCCAGGAATTCTCTTCATGTGATTCCCCAAATTTATTCCATGATCTAATGGTTCCTGGCACCTGCTGATGTCAACTCAGCTTCATTCTCCGTGGCCAGGTGTCTTTGTTCTGTTTGTCTCTTTTCATTTCTGGTATTGATTGCCTCCCTTCCCCTGCTTTAATGGGGATTTCATGGGCTCCATAGTTAAAATTAGGGAGGACTGACGGTTATAATGCCTTGTATGTCTTTAAATCCATGGGTGACATATGTTTACTTAAGCATGCTTTGAAAGTTTTCTCAATAATATTCATTGCTTACAGTGTAGAGTTTGTATCTATCTTTAAATATTTTCCCCTAGGACTTGGACTTTAGCTTCAATTCTATTATAAATTGAAATTTTAAAAATTCTGATTATAGTCCTCAGTACAAAGACACAGTTTATTTGGCATTTGAATTAAATCAGGGAATTTAACTAAGGTTCCTTGTTAACTCTAATAATATTCATGTTTTTTTTCTGATTATTTTGGAATTCCTTTCATAACCTAGCTATGGTGCTCTAAAATGTCCTTTCTAATTATTATACACTTCATTATATTTTCTTTTCTTAGTGGAGAAAGTTTCAGAACTTATTTTTTTCTTTCCTGATCTCAGGGAAAAACTTACAGTGTTCTCCCAGAGAGCATGAGGATGGCTGTGAATTGTTCTTCCTTTCCAGAGGCCCTTAGCAGAGTAGAAAGGTTCACTGTGTTCTAGATCAGGCACCGACTGTGTCATGAGGGACTGTTAACAGATGTCTTGTTAATGTCTTGTCTGTACTTTCTGTACCAGGTCACATTTTATCATCGTTAGACATAGTGAAGAATTCACCATGAAGATGCTGAATTTCACTGTGCATAAGAAATTATCTAGATTAGGAACCAAAGTTGTTTAACCTGTCAATGACCAAATTTAATATTTAGTATTCTGTAACACTGAGGGAGTTAACAAGGGACATGTATGTGTTACTTAAATTTCCTAATTATTGTTTTTTTTATTACTCCATCAAAATGTCTTCTTGATTTTGAAGACCTGTCGAGGATACAGTAGCTTCTCCTCTAAAGGCCTGGGTCTCTGCAGTAGATTTCCTTTGAAGACTCACTGAATCTGCAGCGCAGTCTTCTTTGAAGAGCCACAGTGTCTATGGTGACATCTGCTTTTAAGACACCTGAAGGCTGCCATGGCGTCTCTAATACAGACTGATTGAGTCTGCAGTGACGTGTCTTTGAAAGACTCATGGAGACTGTGGTGATGCCTCCCTTAAAGACTCATGGAAACTTCCATGGCATCTCCTTTGAGGGGCCCTTAGTCTCCAATGATGTCTTGGAAGACTTGTTGAAATGGAAGTAGAGTCTCCTTTGATACTTGCCGGCTCTCTCAGTGACCCTCTTGCCACAGCCTCCCAACTGCTGGGATTGCAAGCATGAGCTACTTACTACACCCAGCTTGTATCTCATTTTTAATGCAATCTGTTAAGATTTTAACCTATAACCTTCTCAATTGTGTGTGGATTGCATACTTTTGAATGTGTTCAGGTGTATGTGCCTGTGTGCGTACCTGGACCTGTCCGCACATGGACACTGAACATCTGGTTATCAGTCTCCACTTTAATTTTCTGGAGATGGGGTCCCTCACTGAACATGGAGCTAGGCTGGTGGCCAGCAATCCTGGACCCCCCAGAGTGCTGGGGTAGCAGGAGCAGACTCACCAAGCTTGAGTCTTTCTTAAGTGGCCTATATTTGGGTTTGTTTAGCAAATAGTCTGACAATTTTTTTTTTTTTTGCCATGGATTTGGAAGACAGCCTCACTGTGTTCAATATAATTGCTGAAATACTTTAAATTTAGCCATGACCATTTATTTCTACTTGTTCTATTTTAAATTTGTTTCTGGCTTGTACTCTTCACAGTCTTTGATAAGCGGTTGTGATGATCCGACCTGTACTCGCCTTTCTCTGCTGGTCGGTCACATGGGGGGGTGTAATGTCTTGGCTGTCTTAGCTCAGTGCCTTTACCACTTTGAGCACGTGAAGACCAAAGCAGATAGGGTTTGTAGACTGCAGTCTCTGTACTTGTGTGACCAGTGCATTCCGCCATCTTTTCTCAGCCCCTCCCCCACCCCTTTCCTTTCTGCAGTTCACAGAGGAGGCTGCAGGCTTCACTGGTTCCTGCCAGCCATGACAGGCACTCCTGCTCATGAGCGCTTAATGATGCCATCGGTCAGCCTCATATTATCTCCAGAACATGAGCTTCATTATCCTTGTCCGAGCACGAAAGTGACACTCACACAAAATGCTGAATCCAAAACGGCTGAAAGTGTTTCTTGCTAAGTAAGGGAGAGCCGTGCCTGGAGGACGCTGTCACCCGAACAAGGTAAATTGCTTGTCTGATGGAGGTCTGGGGAAGCATGGAACAGAGGCTGACAAGCTTCCAGAGGGAATGTCTGGGTTGGAACGACCTTGGGTGTAGACACAGGCTAGTAGAACTGGTTATCATTGAAGCTATGTCTGTCATCTGGAGATAAACTCATGGATGGGAAATGGTCCTCGGTGGATCAGCACAAGTCTGAAATCAGCATACAAAGGGCAACTGTTCTCTTCTTTCTTCTTGAATTTGGATTTGACTTTGAACTTGGAGAAGTAGAAGAGAGAGAGAGAGAGAGAGAGAGAGAGAGAGAGAGAGAGAGAGAGAGAGAGGGTGTGCACACATGCACATTAGATTCATGTCTGTGACATGTACAGACCAGAGGAGGATGTTAATGACTTTCTCTTTCTCTGTATAAGTCCCTTTCTCTGTATAAGTGGGCTTCCCACTGAACCTGGCTAGGGTAGTGGCCATCAAGACCCAACCATCCTCTTATCTCCACATCTCTTGGCATGGGCACTGCAGGTGTCCAGGGCCCTCCCCAACCTTGGTTTATGTTGATGATGGGATCATGAACTTAGGTCCTCCAGCATTCCTACCCATGGAGCCCTCTCCCCTGAGAAATTTTTGCCCTCATTTTCATTGTATGCCCAAGAAAACTGAGGCTTAGAGCAGTTAGTGACTGTCTTAGTTTTGTTCCTTTTACTGGGATAAAATGTCCTGACAACGGAGAAGTCAAAGTCACAGAACTTGAGAGAGCTAGTCACAATGTAACCACACTCAAGAAGCACCAAGTCATAGACTATAGCTCCTGCTCTCTGGTTTTTGTTTTTGCTTTGTTTGTTTGTTTTGTTTTGTTTTGTTTTTCGAGACAGGGTTTCTCTGTAGCTTTGAAGCCTGTCCTGGAACTTGCTCTGTTCACCAGGCTGACCTTGAACTCACAGAGATCCACCTGCCTTTATCTCCCCGGGTTCTGTGATTAAAGGCGTTTGCTACTACCTCCTGGCTAACGACTATATCACCCTGGACACCTGATCTCATCTACTCTTTGGTTTTTAAATCCATCTTAGTCCCAAACCTAGACAATGGTGTAGTCCACTTTCAGGCTATGTCTTCCCAATGAAGACAGTTTAGATCATCTTTCACAAGTGTGGCTTGAGGTTGTGTCCCAGTAATTCTAGATACTGCCAAGTTGAAAACACCAACCGTGATTGTGAGTGAGAGATTTAGCTAGGGCCATATACACGCTTTAAGCTAAGACCTTTGCCAGTTCCATGCTGTGATGTGTGGCTGCTGTTGTTAGTCACCATTGTGCTGCTGTCTCAAGGGTCAGTAGGGAGTGGCCAGCCCTGGACCTTATGACAAGACAGCTTGGCCTGCCATGCCATTCTCTAGGAGGCCATTCATGATGGATTGTTTTCCCTTCATCTCAGACCCTGACTTATCATGTGACAGACTAATTGATGGATGTGGAGCTAGTAAGGATTTGTGGTACTCTGAAAACTTAGCTATTACACAACAGTCAGGAGTTCCACATCCCTCTTAAGTTTTCAGACATGTGTGTATGTGTGACAGACCTTACTTGTTTCTCCATTGAACACGGCTCTAACTATGTGCGCTCAGGTCTGGGTGACTTGAAAACTTTGTGTGGTGGCAGATGTCTACACAATTGGCCTAATACATCCCTCTAGCTATAGACGCCCAGAATGTCCCCAGTACCCATTTATACACACACAGTGATGTCCCCAGACTGTGAACCTTGGAGATCCCTCTGGGTTTTCACCTGGGAGAAGGCTTTGTGCATCAGGAGACACCAAAGTTAGCTTCACTTGGTTTGGCGTTTTTACTCTTGAGGCTGGAGTGACAAGCTACACCCATCAGGAATGTGGCGGGGGGGGGCTTCATTCAGTGCATCCTCAACCAACATTCTTAGACTCTGAAATTTTGCCCAGCTGTTGAGTGTGGTGTATATATTGGAGATAGGGAGTAGTCACATATCTCAGCTGGCCTACAACTTTGTACGACAGGCTGGCTTGACTTGCCGCAATTCTCTTGCCTCTGCCTCCTAAATGCTGAGATTACAGACATATACCACTGTGCCTGGCCTGAAAGATATAATCTTGCCATTGTTTTAAGGTACACATAGGTGAGGCCTGTTGTAGCTGTGTCCCTTTCCTGAATATCCCAGTGGCTTTAGAGTCCTCCTTTAGGGGACAGTACTTATATCACAAACTTTAGCTAGTATTGCAACCTATTGTCTTTATCTTTTAAGAAAATCATTACATTTTAATTTATTTGTGGTGTGTGTGTGTATGTGTGTGTGTGTGTGTGTGTGTGTGTGTGTGTGTACCTGTGCATGGACCATCATGTATGTGCATGGAAGTCATAGGACAGCTTGTAGGAGTCAGTTCTCTTCTCCAGTTATCTGGCTCCTGGATCACAACCTTGACTCACCAGTCTTGGCATCAGGTACCACTGAGCCATCTTACTGGCCCTCTTTATCTTTTTGGCTTTCTATTCCCCTGACTATTACATATGTCTACCGGCTGCTGACTTTTAAAGGCACAGCATCCTCTCACTGTGTCTCTGGCTACATGATGCCCTTTATCCTTGAGTCCTGATCCCAAGTGCTGCCGTGGTGGAATGCATTTGCCTTGTACAGCACATGCTGAGACTCTTCGGTGTCAGCTAAGAAAAGTTGAGGTGGTTCAAGAAAGACTTGCCTAACAGTTTTCCCCCTTGGCTTCTATACTTCTACAGTTTGAGCTCAGGTATTGAGTCATGCTCTATCTAGATAATCACCAGGATGCATGGGAGAGCTTCGGTTGTAGCTTTGCCCATGAACTCACCCAGTTGTACTCAGTGATATCTGTTAAAAAGTCCTTTCTGTCCTCCCTGCAGTACACTGTCACCTCTCCCATAGAATGGGTCTGACTGTGAACTCTTTCTTCTTTTTTTTATTTTTATTTATTTTTTTTTTATTTATTTATTGTGTATACAATATTCTGTCTGTGTGCACATCTGCAGGCCAGAAGAGGGCACCAGACCTCATTACAGATGGTTGTGAGCCACCATGGGGGTGCCGGGAATTGAACTCAGGACCTCTGGAAGAGCAGTCAGTGCTCTTAACCTCCGAGCTGTCTCTCCAGCCCCCACTCTTTCTTCTTTCATTTATGTATTTCGTCTTTCTGAAGCAAACCACACTTATGAAAAACGAAATTAGAAGTGGGGGAAAGGCTCAGTGGGTAAAGCACTTGGCTCTCAAGTCTAAGGGCCAGTCTGGTCCTTAAAACACATGTAAAAGCCGTTCAGATGAGCCAGCTGCTTGTGATCCCATCTCTGGGGAGGCATAGACAGGGGACTCCTGAGCAAGCTGGCTAGCCAGTGTAGCCAATTGGTGAGTTCCGGGTCCAGAGAGAGATCTTGCCTCAGTAAACAAAGTGGAGAACGATAGAAGAAGACAGCTGATGCCAATTCCAGCCTCCACAGGCACTTACAAGCATGGGCACATGCACGTGCATGCACAAGTGTGCCCACACACATACGCACATGCACACCACACACATATACACAACAAGAACCGATATCTTGTGGGACAGTTTCTCTTCAGGAGCCTATTGGTTTGTTCCTCAACTGGTTTCTTTTCTACAGACCCCAATTCTTTTACATGTCACAGTAGAATTGTTGGGATCTTTGGAAATCACCGATAACATCTTTAACTGAAATCTTATTAAAAGTTGTTTGGGGGGGCGTCTTGGGGAAACAGCCATTTTCCCATGCTGAATGGCCCTTCCCTGGATAACATGTGTTTACCCTACATCTCTACCTTTTGTGTTTCTCAGAGCTCTAAGAGGCCTTATGCACTCTCTCTCTTATCTTTCTCCAGTCTCTCCTGCCATTGTAAATGTCATGGTGTCATCATGACAACTCTAGTTACAAACAATGGGTATAAAGTCAGCCATTGTATGACTGACATTTTATCTTCCAAAATTTCCTGGGCTTTTGTTATTCTTTTATGTTATATTGTTTTTTGAGCTTCTAGAGATTTAGGAATTCAAATTTCCAACAAGTAAGGAGCAATTGGCTCTGTCTCTTTTGTCTTTTCCTGGGCTGGTCATTTTTCTCTTGGTATTCTGTTGGACAGGATGTTGTCAGTAGAAGATGGTGACATTTTTCTTAAACTGTCGCTTAAATCTGTCATGATTGACTGTAAGAGACATACTTTGGACATCAAATCAACAATAGAGACAAGGCCCACTCGAGGGGGCTGGCAAGGCTGACACTCTGTGTTACTGAACCTGGCCTGGGCACTTCGAAGAGGCAAAGCCATCTTGACTCAGACCCACCTTTCAAGACACTACAGCCAAGTTCACTTTCACCATGTGGCTTTTATTAAAGAAACATGTGGTAACCAACTTGTGCTGGGAACATCCATGCCTTCCACGCAGGACTCTGTTTCCTGTGTTTTCAGTGACCTGGTGTCACGTAGCATCTTGAAATATTACATGGGGGAATTTCCAGCTAGACAAATCATTAAGTTCCCATTGCACACGGTGCTGAGTAGGCCATTTAATCTTGAGCCACGTTGCTCTTTTCTACCTGTGATGGCAATCATATCCTTGTCCAGCATGTTTGCTCCGTCTGTGCTACTTGACGCTAGTTATCCAGTGCGGTCAGTGCAGTGGTCAGACCGACCAGTACTGTTGGCTGGGGTTGTGGCCAAATAACCCTTGTTTCACTCAGTTATATCCCCAAGACTCAGGATAAGTAATGCTTGGAAAATGAGCAAACCGAAGAGAAGCGGTGACATGCTTCCTCTAACTGAGAGGGTGACCTTTCTCAAGTCAGTAAAGCGAAAATAAAATACTATGCTCTGACTTCTATGGGATGTGGTCTGCAGTACAATAAGATGGTGTGCGTGCTTGTGGTGTGTGTGTGTGTGTGTGTGTGTGTGAGAGAGAGAGAGAGAGAGAGAGAGAGAGAGAGGGAGGGAGGGAGGGAGGGAGGGAGGGAGAGAGAGAGAGGTATACGCATATTTAATACAGTATAATATTTGTTGCAGAGTATTGCTATAGTTGTCCTATCCTGTTGGCGACTGTTATTTTCTCCCTATGCTTGGTTTATAAATGGAAGTCTCTCAGGTCTGCTCACATCGGAAGGCAGCAGTTTACATGAGGACCACTGCAGGCTGCAGTTCCAGGTCCACCAGCATCCCTGAAGTGTGCTCTCCACAGGTGAGGGGCACTGCCTGACAGGCACGACACAGAGTGACGAATGGCCTGACTCAGAGAAGGGTCTTGGAAAGAGACCCCAAGGCTCTCAGCAGCAGAACCTTCAGTGGGAATCTTAATGTAAGCCACAGTAAGAGGAGGTGCTGCCCACGTGGGGACTCACTGTGTGTGTGGGGTCCCTACAGGAACTGGCATCTACAGTCTGTAGGTGCAGGGCTCTTTGTCAGGGTAGGGGACTTCCTTATAGCTTTGCTTCTCTGTAATTGTGTGTTAATATTTATAGATAAGCTAGGTTGTTAAAGAACAATTTTTTCCTGGTCAACACTGTCAATATTTGTTTTTTATTAATTCAGTCAGTGTCTTATTACTGTACCTAGAACTTCGAGTACTATATTGAATAGATATGGAGAGAGATTGTCTTGTTCCTGATTTCAGCAGGATAGCTTTGAGTTTCTCTCCATTTAGTTTGATGTTGGCTGTTGTCTTGCTCTATATTGCCTTTATTATGTTCAGGTATGTTCCTTGTATCCCTGCTCTCTCAAGACCTTTATCATGAAGGGTTGTTGGATTTTGTCAAAAGCTTTTTCAGCGTCTAATGTGATGATTTCTTTTTTCAGGTGTTTTTTTCTTTTAGTTTATTTATATGTTGGATTACATACATTGACCTATTTTTGTATGTTGAGTCATCTCTGCATATCTGGGATGATGGTTCCGATGTGTTCTTGGATTCAGTTCGCCAATATTTTATTGGGTATTTTTGCATCAATGTTCATGAGGGAGATTGGTCTGTAATTCCCTTTCTTAGTTGTGTCTTTGTGGGGTTTGGGTATCAGAGTAATTGTAGCTTTTAAAAAAAAGTTTGGCAATGTTCCTCCTGTGTCTTTTGTGTGGAACAATTTGAGGAGTATTGGTAGTAGATCTTCTTTGAAATTCTGGTAGAATTCTGTGTTGAAACTATCTGGTCCTGGGCTGCTTTTTTTTTTTTTTTTGATTGGGAGACTTTTGATGACTGCTTCTATTTCCAAAGGTGTTATAGGTCTATTGTTGATTTAATTTTGGTGTGTGGTTGTGTGGTACCCATCCAGACACTGGTTCATTTATTGTCATTCTACTACTGTATTCAGTCCAACTGCCAGCGTCCCGAGGGCTTTTCCACTTTTACCTCCCTAATGATGGGATCCCATGTGGCTTCCTTGCCTGCCTAGCTTTAACTGGGTCCTGAGGTTTCCAACTTTAGGCTTTACATTAACCTAGCAAGCACTTTATCCACTGAGCCATCTTCCCAGCCAGGGAGTCACAATTATAGGTTTTCTGATTTCAACATCTTTTACCCCTTTGAACAATTCAATTAAAAAAAGTTCAAGTCAATTTGCAAAAGTAAGATTGTTCATGAGAGAAAAGCCCTTATATTTTGCTTTTTGAAGTTTGTGTACCAGCTTTGGAATCAAAATCCTTGATATTCAAAATTCCTCTCCCTTTCTCTTTGTTCCCTTTCTCTTTTTCACACACATACTTGTGCGCTTGTGTGCACACACATACACAAACTCATTAAAGATGTGGTGTCTCTTTTCTCTGGAAGTCTGAGGAACTCTTTCTTGTCTCTTTCTAGATCTATTTCTTGTTGCTATTGTTTCCTCTCAGGAGAAGTTTTAATTACATTTGCAATGTTTAAGTTGGGATTTTCTATTTCTTCTTATTCTAGTTTGGAATATTAGATCTTTTCCAGACAGGTCTCCATTTTGTCTATGTCTTCACATTTGTATCTTAAGAACTCTGCGGTGCTTATCAGGTCATCTACTCATTTGGAGTCTGGGTTTAGTCCCTGCATTTCTCCTCATTCTAGTGGCTGGATTTCTCGGAACCCCATGTGTTGTGCTGATCTTTAGAAGGAACCACTCTGGCTTTGCCAATGTCCATTCCCTGTTTTAATCCCTTTAAGGTCATCTCTGGGTCACTCCTGCCCCCTCTGGCTTTACTCTTGAGCTGACAGCTTCAGCTGTCTTTCTGGTTTCTGATGAAGACATTTAACCTTCTGTGGCCCCCACTGAGGTGCAGACCTACTGTGCTGTGAGTCTCTTATGCTTTCCTATTTCCCAAGTCTTTTTGTCAGAATAACAGGCACACAGTGCTGTTCCCCAGTCATCTTTCGTCACTGGCTTCCCCTTGCCCGTGGGCTGCAGCGTGACTCCAGCCTCATCCCTTACCCTGAGAGTGCCCTCCACACACAGACTTCCATTTTGCTCTGGATTTTATTAATCCTGTCATTCAAATTTTATGTATATTTATGTTCTTTTATTTACAGCTTTTTTTGGTTGTTCCTTTGACCAGGTAGTTTCTCGGAGGCGTTTGCTGAGATCCTGAGTGATAAATTTCCTCTCTATTTTCACTCATAATTCTGTCTGTTGTGCTTTTTTATATTGCAGGATGCAATTTTAGAGACATGTGCATCTTTACTCTCTCCCTGAATTGATAGTCAGCTCTGCCAACACAGCATACAGAGCCCTTAGAACACACTCAGGCTAGTGATGCAGCCCTGACTTGTATGTGATGGAAAACAAAACAAAACAAAAGCAACCCTCTTGGTGGAC
Organism: Dicrostonyx torquatus; assembly: GCA_028555095.1. Classification (NCBI taxonomy): domain Eukaryota; kingdom Metazoa; phylum Chordata; class Mammalia; order Rodentia; family Cricetidae; genus Dicrostonyx; species Dicrostonyx torquatus. Next base: position 1,397,387 of record JAQHUG010000146.1, on the reverse strand, counting down.
TAATCCATGTAAACACCCCTATGGCGCCTTTTAATGATGCCATTCATTAGTCTGTGTTGTAAATTTCCATATCTATCTGGGCTTCTTATTAGGAATCAGCAAAGCGGGGCTTGGAGAGCTAAGGATGGGAGGCTGCTGGTCCTCTCCTTTTCATCTCCCTTTATTCCTCTCTCCTTTACTCCTCCTTTTCTCCTGCTTCCTTCCTTCCTGCCTCCCTGCTCCCTCCCTTCCTTTGCTGTTTCTCTCCTTCCTTTCTCTCTTCCCCTTTCCATCTTTTTCCTTCCCCCTCTCCTGCTCTTCCAGCTTCCCCCCCCTCCTTCCAACCCTGTTCCATGGCTCCTTATTTTTTTCTCCAAGTTGTAAATTACATAAAGCAAAGGACACAAAACCTGTGTGTGGGTTGGTCAGTGAGTCTCCAGAGACCTCCCCGTGTCCAGTTACCCCAGGCTGGACTCCTTTGTATCCCTGCAGCCTTGGACCCTTTGATCCCCTTTAGGCCACCTCAGTTTTCATGTTTGAGCCTGTTTCCCTGCTGTCCTCAGGGGTCACTAGGCTCCTTCTGTCTCCTCTGCTTGTTTTTGTGGGGGATCTCACCCGGACAGGTCTCTCTGCATTTGGGCTTCCTGAGCTGCATGGGAGTCTGTTCTACTTGGTTGCAAGGTCCAAGCTGCATTCAAGCGGACTCTCCCCTCCTCTGGAGGCCAAGGTTTGGGCTGAGTCCTCCCATCATTGATCTTGCACAAGGTTCCTTAAGGGTTGATTAACGGTGAATACTTATCTTCCACTTAGGTCAGTAGTGTGGGTTTGGGTTTGTTTTGCTTTCTATGAGAGGTTTGTGGGCCTTTACAATCCTTTTTCCTTCCTTCCTCCCTCTCCTCTCCTCCCCCTGCCTTCTCCTTTTCCTTTCCTTCCCTTTCTTCCTGAGCTCACAATGTTACAACCATGTTCAATGGAGAAACAAGTGAGCTCTCTCTCTCTCTCTCTCTCTCTCTCTCTCTCTCTCTCTCTCTCTCTCTCTTTCACACACACACACAGACACAAATTTAAGAGGGACATGGGACCATGACAGTTAAGTGATAGTTCAGTTTTCAAAGACCCAAAGCCTTGATAGTTTCAAGTCCATCAGAAAGAATGGCTCTGTCAGGTGACAAGTCGGGATCTGGGATGAAGGGAAAATAGAATCCAATTGCATGTATGCATGTTGTATGTATGTAAAACTCAAATTTGATGCCATATTCATTGGAGCAGGTCTTTCAGTCAAACCCAGAGCTCACTGATATGCCTAATCTGACTAGTGGGCTTGCTTATGCAATCCCTGTCTCTGCCTGAAGAGTGCTGGGGACTACTATACCCTGTGGGCATTTACAGGAACTATTAGTTAATTTTCTGTTGACGTTAAAAATGTGTCATGGCCAAAGATACCTATAGAAGAGTTTGAGTTTATGGTCCCAGAAGGATAAGAGCAGGTAAAGATGGGACAGCAGACCAGCAAGCAGTAGGCATGGTGGTTGGTACAGGATGCTGAGAGCTCTCATCTTGAACTGCAATCATCAAACAGAGAGAATAAATTGGAAGAGGCATGAGGTTTTTACTCTCAAATTCCACTCCTAGTGACACACTTCCTCCAGCATGGTCACACCTCCTAAACATCCTCAAAACAGTTCCACCAAATGAGAACCAAGTGTTTAGATGCTAGATATGACGTAGGACATTCTCATCCAAACCATCATGCATGGGTTCTGGGCATCCCTCCCTCTTGTATGGCAAGCTCTTTAACCTCCTCGCAGCCATCTCCTCAGTGCTGCTATGCTTTTTAAGTTTTTATTCCTTCATTTGTCCTCTTTCTCCTGGGCTGTCTCTCCATAGATTTGAACAAGCTTTGCCATGAGATGTTTTGGATACAAATTCCATTGTTTTGGGGGTACCAGTGCTGTGAATGTCTCCACCCCCTCCCCATGTCTCATTTCTCACTCCTGTAGAATCTCTTAGGGAACATAAGCTCCCGAATTCAGCATCCTCAAATCCATCAACAGTTTTATGCCTGAATAAATCTCATCTTATCTTAGCAGTAAATAATAGATTAGCTTTGATGTAACAGCCTGGGCGTAATTTTCCCCTGAAGAATTAGTTACTGTCGGGTGGGGCCCTGAAACATTGTTGTGAGCCCGCTGGGCTTTGCACTGCTTGGCTTTACTTCCTAGCTGGGAGCCTTTAGAGTTCTTTCAGCTTTATCTCAAAATTTGCTTCAATCTTTTTCTACACTCCCCACATTCGTTTCTTTTAAGCATTCTGACTCCCTTCACTCCAGGGTCTCATACTTTCTAGTTTTTAGCTCTTATTTGTCTTTTTGTCCTTTTAAAATTTTTTATTATTTTTTTATTTTTGGTGTGGGTTTAATGATGTTGCATTTGTACACGTATGTCATTATATATGAGGTCCTTATTCACCCTCTGTGTTCACTACTCTTCTGTTGCCTGAATAAAACACCATCACCAAGAGCAGCTTAGTGAAGCAAGCTTATTTTGCCTTATGCTTCCAGAGGGAGGGTGCATAGCGGTGGGGACAGCATGGTAGCATGACCAGGAAGCTAGCAGAGCACATTTTAACTACATACACAAGGTAGAGAGAGTGAACTGGAAGTGGGGCAAGTCTATAAACCCTCAAAGCCAGCCTCCAGTGACCCACTTCAGCAAGACTATACCTCCTGAAGCTTCCACAGCCTTTCCAAACAAGACCACTAGCTGGGGACCAAGTATTCAAATTCATGAGCCTATGGGGACATTCCTCATTCAAACCACCTGTCCCACACTCTCCCTGCTCCTTCTCCCCTTGAAAGTATCTATCTGCCCTTTACTGTTTAATTTACAGGTACTCAGCCGTCCTGCCCCATGCCCTCGTTTCTCCCATCGTCTTCCATATCTCCCTGTATATCTCATCTGATTGTTTTTCTCTCCTGGTGACTGGTGCAGCCCCCAAGATGCTGTCGTGGGCCCTGATCTGTTCTCAGCTGTATCCAGCTTTCAGTGTTAATGACTATTCTTGAAGATTCAGCCCCTCTGGCTGTTTCCTTTTCATTATCACCAGAGTGTCCAATCTTCAATGCTTTCTGATTTCTTTCTAATAATTTTGGTAGTACAATGCACTACAATGCTGCAATTTTCCCCCAGTATTTATTGCAGTGCTATTTTGTAACCTCTGGGGATATTAGTTTCCTTGGCTGGAGATGTGTCCCTGAAATTATAGGAGAGCTGAGCACTGGTTGGTGCCTGTTTTTGTAGACCAGGATTGGAAAAGAGGAGCCCCCAGTACCGCCATAAGGACCTGCCTCTGTCCCATCTTTAAACTGTTGTCTATCTTAGTGGTGATCACTGGCTCCTTAGCATCTACCAGGGAGCAGGAGCAGGATCCACGGGGACTGCAGGTCCATCAGTATCCTTGGCATCCTTTCAGGATCCCTGTGAGGCTCCCATGGAATACATCACTTTTCCTCTTTTTTCTAGCCACAACTTTGTAGGTGTCGAGAGTGAGTGGAGATATGGGGGCCACTTTCTTTGAGAGACTCCTCAGAGGACTCCCACTCACGCAGAGAGCTCCCCTGTGCCCCATGTTGCATACTGGAGACCCACCACTTGTACACAGTGCTGTGGGGTGTGGTTTCTGCGGGGTGGCTGGGCCTGCCTGGCTCTGCTGTGGACTACAGAGGGTGACGTAAAGCACTCCTCTCTTGCTTGCTTCCTCAATCACCTTGTGTCCTCTGACACCGCACGATACCACAAAATACTCCCCAGGAAGAGTCTGTTGAGAAACGCTGGCCACAGCACAGCATAGTTGGTGTCCTCTTGAACTCCTAGAAGCCATAATTACTCCAGGAAACCTCTCCAAGATCTGACCCATTAACATTTTGTCGAAGGACAGGAAGATATTGAGTATTGTGGTGGTCAATGGTTTCTGAGGAGAGAGAGAAAGAGATTGATAGATAGATAGATAGATAGATAGATAGATAGATAGATAGACAGACAGATAGATAGTCATAGATAGAGAGGGGTAACCACTTGTATGTTGTTCATGCTCCTGTCAATAGCTGCTAACCCATATTCCTGCAATTAACCCTAATTAAATTCTTTGGCACACTGTTTTAGGTTACTTTTATATTGCTGTGTTAAAACACTATGACCAAGAAAACTTACAGAAGCAAATGTTTAATGACTTAGGATGTAAGAGGATTAGAGTCCATTACCGCATGTATGGGGAGGTGGACGGCAACAGGAACAGGAACCTGAGAGCTCACACCGGAACCACAGCACAAAGCAGAGAGCGTGAACTGGAGATGGTGTGAGGTTTTTGCTCTCAAAGCCCGCACCCAGTGACATACTTCTCTTACCTTCTGTATCTCCCCAAACAGTGCCACCACCTGGGGACCAAGTATTCCAATGACTGAACCTGTGGTAAATATTTCTCAGTCAAACTCCACGCGCACCAACTAGATCAGAAAGGAGCTGGTTTTCTTGTCTGTCACTGGTGCGCTATCTGGGCTGGGTTGTCATTTGTTCATCTTCCCAGGCCAAGTTCACACAACAGCGTTCCTTGCTCTTGGATTTCTCAGCCACCAGGACCCAAGACCACAGCATTTCCATTGTCTGTTATGGCAGTGGAGACTGCTGAACCTGAGAGGAGCAGGTTTGCAGCAGTGGGCAGAGAGAAGGGCTGTTCCTGGGGTCCTCCCTTCTTATTTCTCCTCATGCTCAGACTCTGTCATTATGGTCTGGGCTGTGGTAGGGAGCACACATCCAGGCATCTGGCCGAGCAGCCTCAAGGAGGTGGCTTCTGTCTGCTTGTGCCTTCCGTTCAGATCAGGGGTGATCTGTGTCATGGGCTCCATGCTTAGGGAAGTCTTAGCGTGGAAGGCTGCTGCTCTCAGGCCTAGGTAGCCTCAGTGCACATCTGTTCGCAGTCCTGGTTGATGCCTCCATGTTACCTCCTCTGCAGCCTACAGCAGTGAGCTGCACCTCTGCTGCCTTGCCCCTTCCTTTCGCTCTGAGGATGGATCCTCAGGTGTGGGGATACACCCCGTCAGAACAAGCAGGGGTAGCAGAAGGCAGTTAGAAGGCTAAGACCCTGAGTGGCCCCTGGGGTCAGAGGAGCTGAGCCTCACTCCGTGGCTCCTTGTGAGGTTTCCACAGAGTGACCCTACCCCACATTTACTGACGTGACTCATGCTTCAACACTGGAAGGAGAGGACAGAAAACATGTTGTCCTACAAGCACCATCCTGACTGGGTTTGTTGAGCTCAGGAGTGACATACCATAACTCAATCATGAAAGGCCTAGTTTCTGGTACAGGTGCCATGGAGGAACAAGCATGAGCTTAGTCTTGGGCCTAGCCTAGGCTCTGGAGCCTATAGATAAGAGAAGCCTTTTTCCTCCTTCCTTCTATCCCTCACATACATGCAAATACACCCCCATACATGTACAGAGATTTAGATAAGCATGTAACCATGGAGTCACAGACATACACACACACATACATATATACAATGTACATAAACACACTCACACATACTCATGTGTACAAACAGACGTGCAGACACACATTATGGCCTTGCACACACCGTTTCCCCTGACACTTTGGCCTTGAGCAGCACAAGGCTTCCTCATCCTCTTCAGGCCTCTGAGGCTTTCTCACACACCTTCCCTGGATTCCCCAGCACCCAAACAGAGACTCCTAATTTATCCTGAATAAATGCCTTTCACAACTGCAGCTCTTTCCCAGGAGTGGATCCCTGGCAAACCCGTGTGTGTACTACAGAACCCAATGCCTACAGGACCCTTTTGGAAGTTCCCCTGGACCTAGAAAGCCAAGTTCATAACCATTTCGGCCCCAGGTAACAGACTCTGAGAGACCAGGCAGGCACAAATCTGGGGGGCTTGTCTCTCTCAGCAGTGTGGTGCTGCCAAGCTTCCCACATCCCAGGACTCACAGAAGATGTTACTGGCAGACCACGTTCCCCTCCTTCCAGTTCACATGAAGACAGAGTCATCCAAGTGACTCCTATACCCCCCGGAGATACCAAATTGGTTCTTAGCTCTTATGGGAACTTCATACTCAGCCCTTGGTCTTGGGGCTCCCGCCCCTTGCAATTCTTTCCCGCCAGGTGGACCCAGAGGCTCATCACAGGTCTGCGTGGGGGAGGGGTGTTTTGCAGTCTGTCACAGACAGTGGTTTGAAAATTACAGCAAGAAGAAATTATTCCAGACAGAAAGAGAGAGAGAGAGACAGATAAAGAAGCCAAAAAGCATACAAAACCGACTACACTTTTTTTGTTATTAATTTTAACGGACATGAAATTACTCTGTCAATTTTCCATAAACATTTCCAAATGCTTACTCTTTATCTTTTTTCAGTTCTCACCACCAGCTTTAACAAACAGTTTAGAGGCAGACTGTATCCAAGGCTACACAGGAAAAGCATGAAGGCAGTTCTTTGAGACACCCCCTCCCAATACCCTATTCTTCATGAAGATGCCTACAGCCACCCACCTTGCTGACCCCAGGCTCCAGAGGCCATTAACTGATGTGTAATCTCCCTGGACCAGTGGTTGCTCCAGGGCCTTCATCTCTACCTGCTTCCCATGACTGAGCTGCTTCCTGGTAGAGAGGCCTCCAAATTCTTCAGTTTAGGGATCTGCACATCCCACCACAATGACAAACATCATCCATAATGGAACTTGAGAGGCAAGTATCGCCGTTGAGACATTCTTCGCTGTTGGACAAGATAATGTTCTACTTTCCCGTAAGATTATGCTTACCCCCCTATAAGCTTGTGGGCATCCAGATTGGGGTATCATGAAAAACAGTCAACATTTAAGTCCAGGTCTTTGTAGAGGTATTTCCAGTTGTCCTGGGTGAAGGTCTATGGTGGCATACCGGGCTTATGGTTCTTCTGTGCTTGACTTTTGAAGAAAGTGCCAGATTTATTTCCAAAGTGGCTGCATAGGAAGACAAGACACTGCCAGATCTGTACAAAGCTTCTCAGCTCTTCTCCCATTGACACTTCTCTTTAGCTCTCTGTTTGAAGTCATTTTACAAGATGTAGAGTCTTATAATCTCTCACTGGGACTCTCATTTGCATTCTAAGACACAAGGGTTATCTTTTCATGGACCTCCAGATACTTGCCACATTTTAGAACTGTTTTTATTCTTTTTGTCTTATTTTGGGGTTCTAAAAATTCTATATGTTGTCCTATTTGGGATTCTAAAAATTCTATATCTATATTTGGATAACTACAAGTCTGAACCATAAAAATAATCTATACTTACTTTTCTCAATATTTTTTTCTTCCATATTCTTAATGTTTCCCTTTGAAGAACAAAAGTTTTAATTTTTGATGCAGTGAGATTTATCAGATTCATTTGTGTGTATGTGTGCCACTCTTTTGGCTTCATATTTCTGAGAACTCAGCTCAGCTGAGGTGGCGGATCTCAGATTCTCTGGTGCTATATCTGTGTGTTCTTAATTTTTATAGCTTTATAGTAAGATTTTTCAAAGATTTATTTTCTTGTGTGCATGCGTGCATGCATGCGTGCGTGCGTGCGTGCGTGTGGTGTGTGTGTGTGTGTGTGTGTGTGTGTGTAAATGAGCACAGGTTGCCCTGAAAGCGAGAAGAGAGTGCCAGATCTATCATATGTGGGGTTCCAGACAGTTGTGAGCCACTGTGTGGGTGCTAGGAATGGAACCTAAGTCATCCTAAAGAGCAGCAGGTGCTCTTAACCCCTGAGTGATTGCCCTAGTTAAGTTCTGAATTCCTCTGATGCTGTTCTTTCTCAGAACTGTCTTGGCTCAGTTGTATTTATGTACTGAGATGAACACACCATAATCCAAAGAATAGCCTGTTGGTACTGTGAGTGTGCAGAAAGGCTGGCCATCCTGGCTGTGCTGTGAGACCTAATCTGGCGGCGAGGAAGGCCTTCTTCCTTATCTAATCTTTGCTTCTACAGCTCTTTATTATTTCTGTGGATAATCCCAGGATTTCTGCATATATTCTTATTCATTCTCCTTTTATGTGTGCATGCATAGGCACACACATGGTATTCATATGTGTGTGTAGGACTGTGCACTGTAGGTGTGTACACATATGTGCATTATGAGGTCAGAAGCCAACATTGCAAGTGCTCTGTTACTCTTCATGTTTCACTGAACCTGGAGTTTACCAGTTTGGTTAGATAGGCAGACCCAGTGTTCCTGTCTCTTTCTCCGCAGAGCTGGGAGTATGGGTATACACTGCTTGCTTTTCCATGGGTGTGTGGGGTCTGAACTCCGGTTCTTATGCTTGCATAACGAGTAATTTACCACTGAGCTCTCTCCCCGCCATCCATAAATATGCCGTTATTCTTCTGCAAAATCCTTTTTCTAATTTCCTGTATTTATTTTGTGTTGGATGGGGGTGTGGTGGGCGTCATTACTCTCCTTCTGCCATGTAATTCCACAGGGATCAAACTCAGGTTGTCAGGCTTGGCAACAAGCACCTTTACCTGCTGAGCTGTCTCTGTGGTTCCTTCTAAATATTTCATTATTCTTGATTTTCTTTGCAAGGGAATTGTTTTCTAATTTTATTATCAATGATTCCTGATCTCCCTGCCTCCACCTCTTACCATACTCTACCTGTGCGCCTCACCACTGTTGGCATGAGATGCAAATGTAGAACACAGTTGAATGTGGAATTTTGTCTCGTAATATTGCTGAATATGTTTACTTTCTTTGTTTTTTAAATGTGCCTTAGCATTTCCTAGATAGAAGATGTATTGTCTATGAATTCGATACATGGAGAAAATGGGCAGAAGTAGGAGGATGAACATATCCATGGTCTTTCTGGAGATGCTCACACCCATCTTCCAGGAGGAGGGAACAGGTGGGCACAGAGCCATTCAGGATGTGCAGAGGGCTGAGCTGCCCACCAGCAAATTTGGAGTCAGTGGTGGCAAGTGCAGGTTCTTTCCCATGTGTTCTGAATGTTTGTGAAGAAGGCATAATAATAATCTGCTATTGCGCAGGATAAGTAAATAGTATTAAAAATAAATTGATACTATACATAATAATTATCCACAGTAAAATGTGATAGAGGTGAAAGGAATACCTTACAAGTCATTTTATTGTGCCAAGAAACATGACAGAGTCACACTACAATTAGACTATTATTTGCCTTTTGAGACAGGCTTGAATGTAGCCCAGGGTGGACTTGGACTCACTGACGTAGTTGAAGCTAACCCTTGGATTTCTTATCCTCTTGTCTCCATCTCCCAAGTTCAGGAATTATAGATGAGGATCCCTGCCTTGCTTACTAACTACAATTAATTAGAGATGGATAAAAAATACCCAAATGGTTAGTAATTATGATAATATACAAATAATCCATGATCCAAGCAAGAAGTTACCATGAAGACTAAGGGGGGAAAAGCACATTGAGTTGAATGAAAACAAAAGCACAATGTATTAAAATACATGAGCTGTGGTTTAAATAAAGCTTAGGATGAAATTTAAAAATTTAAATGCATAATTATGAGGGAGGAAAGCTTTAAAGTTAATGATCTACCTTAAGAAGCAAGAGAAAGAGGAGCAAATTAGTCCTAAAGAAGGGAGAATAATAAAAATAATAAAGGGTAGAACAGAACTAAATGAAATAGGAGACCTGCAATTAAGAACTTAACAAAGTGAGCAGGGTTCTTTGAAAAGGCTAACAGAATTTCTAAAGCCTTGGCGAGAGGGAGAGTAAAGGGCATGGGCACACACACACACACACACACACACACACACACACACAGGCACAGGTGATCAGCTGCAGGCAGGAGAGAGGTGAGGGGCAGAACTTATCAGGGAAGAGAGGATGCTCCTCGGGGCTCTGCAATGCACTGTTAAGAAGAGCCAGGAATTTTTACAGCTCAGATACACTTGACACAGACATCCAAAATCATAACTTAGCACCACCCCTTGTATTTAGGCTGGGCCTGGCAATCCAGTATGAGGAACAGGTTCCCAAGAGCCAGCCAAAGCATTAGGGACAGCCCTTGTTTCCATTGTCAGGAGGTCCACAAGTAGACCAAGCTACACAACTGTCACATATATGTGGAGGGCCTAGGTCGGTTCCATGCAGGCTCCCTGGTTGTTGGTTCAGACTCTGAGCTCCTAATGGTCAGTTTAGTTGTTTCTGTTTCTCTGTGATGTCCTTGACCCCTCTGGCTCCTAAAAATCCTTCCTCCCTTGTTTCAACAGGATTCCCCAAGCTTGGTCTGTTATGTCATGCTTTGTTGATACCCATGGGAGTCCTGCCCCTTTCTGAACAGAAACAGCGGAGGAGTGGATTGGGAGTGATGCAGAGGGTCTATGGTGGGAGGAATAGAAAGAGGGGAAACTGTAGTTGGGTTGTAAAATAAATAAGATAGTAAACATAGAAATATAACTTAGCAATGTAATAAGAGAAAGAACATCTGAACAGTCCTATATGCTCATTGCCCTGATAAATGTTTTCTAGCCATAGAAAACCCGTGTGTAGTTTGCCTAAATGATTAACACTGAAGCAGGAAATGTAACCAATATTATTCATTCTATTTAAGAAAAAAGTATAGAAAAAGAATAGCCATTTCTAAAGTTCAGAATTCCACCATGAAGCTAACCTAATAAAGTACTGAAAAACAAAATCAGGGAACGTGCTCTCCTCAGTGTGGGCCTAGAGGTCCTAAGCAGGGATCCTGAGCTCTGCAGTTACTTAGTTCTGAGTTACTTGATTCACCTCTGTGAGCTGGGGTGACCCTTGCTTACATTCCGAGGGACTCTGTGAGCCACCGCAAGAACAGAGGGCACAGGTGGCACAGCCAGCACCTGCCCTGAAGATCACAGTGTGTCCTCACCCTAAGGTCAGAGCAGTGAAGAGCAGGCTTGCAGCACCTTTTCCTGCTACACTTGGTGTCCCAGTGAAAACCAGGGAACCAAGAAGGGTAAATGGCATAAAGACTTTAAAGGCAATAAAACGCCCTTTCTCACAACACAAAAAACAGTAGGTTATGTTTCAGTTTGGTAGTGTTGCAGAAAGCCAATCCATCTAAGATCTTTCTTACGCAACAACAATGGACAATAAAGAATTAAGGATGATAATAAGGTCTACTAAGCACTTAAGTATAACCGTGCCAAGTGCTGCATGTGACCGTCTGTATTTGGAAAGCACAAGTGTGTGTTCTGATGTCAAAGAAGAGGCATGTGACTCGGGAGATGGACTATGTTCATAGAATGGGGACTCAGTACTGATCAATCATTTTTCTCCTAATGTTCTACAGACTGAACACAATTTCTTCAAAAGAGTCCAGGCTTGCCTTTAACTAATAGTCATAAGTTGAGTTTCCAATTCTTATCACCATGCAATTTTTGAAGTATGTGAAACAAAAGGCAGTCCGATGATCCAGTTCATAATGGATCTCAGTACCTGCTAGAACGTCATACTAAGTAGGACAGTGGACTCGCAGTGGCCATTTAGGACAGAGATCAATGGGAAGTAAGAGAGTCCAAATTGACTTAGACCTAAAAGGCAATTGATTTTTGACAAAGACATCGAGGCAATCCAATGAAGAGAAGGAAGCCTTTTGCAGAAGCAATGTTCTGACCAGACATCCATTTAGAAAAGAAAATCAACTCCTCTTTCACAAAAATTAATTGAGATGATAGTTTCCATGTAAAAATCTATGGCCATAAAGCTTTTAAAGGAAGACGAAAGGAAGCAATTGCAGTTTGGGAGCAGGCAAAGGTCTTGTGCAGGAGACAAAAAGCAATAACCAGAAGAGAAAATAAATTGACAATTTGAGCTTCCTCAAAATTAAAAGCTTCTTCACATCAAAAGACACCATTAAGAAAATGGAAAGGGAAGCCATGGACTGGGAGAAACCGCTGGCCATCTGGGATGGCGCAGCAATGCCAGCCTTCATCCTATGACAGAGGGCCTGAGTATACATGGTCAGCCCAGAACTCAGGGACAGTGGCTTGAACCAGCATGGAGCAGGGATAGATGACCTGGGTGATATGGGAAATGTAAACAAAATGTACAGCCTTTTCTGACAAATGGGTAAATAAGGCAAACTCCATTTAAAAAAATTACATAGAAGCTGCTTGGCAGACTTTCAAATCCTCTAAAGGCAACACTTCTTAAAATTAAAATACACACTCAAGGTCACATCCTGTTCTCAAAAGTTGTTCTTTGCTTTTCAGTGCCTCCATTCTGAGTCAGCCAACTGTATAAATGTGTGGGACCAAGCTCAGGCCACTCAAAGTGAGGTACTTTGTCTTAGGAATAAAAGCCCACTGGGACCCAACCTGGGTTTGTTTGCTGGCTTCACTATGCATGGCTACCTACCCTTCCACACACACAAGTAAAACTTTTGCTTTGTTGAAATACTTTGTATTATATGGTAGTTTTCCTGGGACCCCAGAACAGCGGCTACTACATGGGAAAAGGCACATGGTAGATAAGCAAAAATTTTCTTAATTACAGAAACACAGGCTTAACACAATAAATTAGCTCCTGGGGAGATTTGAATAAGAAGGGACCACGTAGGCTCATGTGTTTGAGTGCTTGTTCCCCATTTCAGGGAACTGTTTGGGAAGGAATAGGAGGCGTGGTCATGCTGGAATAGGAGTGGCCTCAATGGAGCAGATGTGCCATGGGGCGGACTTTGATATTTCAATAGCCTACCCCAGGCCCAGTCTCACTGGCTCTGCCTACAGCTTGCAGATCAGATGTGAGCTCTCAGCTGCTTTTATGACATGGATATTTTATCTCAAGTTTTTTGAGGAAAGAAAAAGAAAAAAATGTGGATAGTCTGTGGTATCATTTATTTATGGCATGCATAGTTTTATCAACTTTCCTTCAAAGATTCCCCTTGAGACTGTAGCTACTCCTCCACCAGCAGCCTTACCTACTACTCAGCTAAAGACACACTATTTTTTTAAAATTTTAAAGTTTTTTAAAAAATATTTATTTTGTATGTATGAGTGTCTGTCTGTATGCATATCTGTGAACCATTTATGTTGGAAGAGGGTATTGAATTCCCTAGAACTGGACCTATGGGTGGTTGTGAGCATCCATGTGGGGGCTGGAACTTGGTCCTTCAGTCTCTTGCAGAAGCAGTCAGTGTTCTGAGCCACTAATTCATCTCTCCAGCCTCCATAACAACTTTCAACACTGCAGATGAGGAAGGAGGAGTCATCTCTCTTCGGTCCTCTCCATCACGTCCCTCTGATGGTCATGTGTGGCATGCAGAGGCTGCTCTTCTCCACCCTTTCCTCAGCGGTGGCCCTAAGCCACCGGCCATATTACTTCAACTCAAGATGGCCTTGCTGTTCTTAAAGCCAATGGGAGAAGCTGAAGTGAAGATTTGATTTTATCCCCAATGTCTGGGGTCTGAGTCAGTGGGTTCCTGCTGAAAACAAGGTCTTTGGAAGAACATTTATATAAATTGTAAAGGCCATCCTTTCCTTCATGGCAAAGAAGGGTCCTCCATTGCTCATCCCTCTGCTCGGAGCTACACTGCCTTCTCCATGTTCTGTTCTCTCGGGAGAGGCTCTGGGGGGTGTATAAATACTTACTGTTTGCTCTTGTACATCCTGCTGATTCATTTTTGTCAACTTGACACATACCTGGGAAAGTGAGACCTTACATGAGATACATCAGATTGTCCTGTGGCCATGACTCTGGGGGCATTTTTTTTGATTGCTGATCAATTTGGGCGGGTCACCCCACCTAGGCTGATGGGTGTGGGATGTATCAGAAAGGTAGCTGTGCAAACCAAGGGAAGCAAGCCAGTAAGCAGCATTCCTCTCTCGATGGCCTCAGATTCAGTTCCTGCCTTGAGTTCTTGTGCTGCAGTTTCTCCATGACAGACTCTGAGATATAAGGCAAAACACCCTTTTCATCTCCCAGGTTGTCTCTTTCCATGGTTGCCATAGAAAATAAACTAATATTTTTATGTTGGGAAACAAGAATCTTATAACACTGCTCATTTTGTAATAGCATGGACTTTTATATAAATATTAATTTATTCACATTGGATAGAAAATACATACTTACGATTGCTTCAATTTCCCTTCTACTTTTCTATATTTTCTACTGGTTCCTTTTTCTCCACGGCAACATCAGAAGTGGGTCACTAGTGTCTTCTACTTACCAGAAAAAACTCGGGACTCTGCACAGTGCCCTCCAGAGTCTTTCACTCTATGGTCTCCTGAGCTTTGGTCCCAGCTGATGGCTCAGCATGGTGAGGCAGGGGACTCATCTGATGGACAACTTTGCATGCAGAGTCTCCACTCCACACTTCCTAGGATTCTGCTGTAGTTTCTGTCTTCATCAGCCTACCTTCTTCTCCCTGTATAGTTGTCTGATGGCTCCCTGTCTTCCTCTCTCCCCACACTGTCCTTCACAGGTATTCTTTTTTGTTTGTTTGTTTGTTTTTGTTGCTTTTCTTTTGAGACAAGGTTTCTCTGTAGCTTTGGTGCTTGTCCTGGAACTAGCTCTTGTAGACCAGGCTGCCCTCGAACTCACAGAGATCTGCCTGCCTCTGCTTCCCTAGTTGTGGGATTAAAGGTGTGCACCACCACCACCACCTGACTTGTCCTTTACCAGGTATTCTTACACTGACCCTTTTGCATGTCCAATCCCATCCTGGCCTTGTCCTCAGCTCAGTCATACACACACACACACACACACACATCTGTCTGTCTGTCTATCTATCTATCTATCTATCTATCTATCTATCTATCTATCTATCTATATCTGTGTTCCATTATTCCTCTTCCTTCTCATCTTCCTTTCCTTTCTTCTCTACCCCATCTCACCCTGACCTCCTTTGTCACCTTGCAGCTTTTCTTCTGTTTTCCCCGAACTTTTTTGTTTGACCCCTGCTTGGCTTTTCTGTAGAATTGGAAATCGAACTGTGCACGGAATGGAACACAGCCCATCTGATTGCAGAATGGAGTTGACAACCTCAACTCTTCAATCCAGAATCAATAAACGTGTGTTTAATTAGGATCCTTGTGACCATGAAGATGTGAAGAGCTGGTGGAGGTTGTCTAGAGATAAAGACCATCTGTGTGCACTTGTTCTTATGCACAAAACTCCAGAGGAAGAAATCAGCCTAGAAAAATGCGTTGGAACAGAAGGATCCTTTGGACATCCACAAAACAGCTGCCATGAATGGTTGCCACTCTCACGAGTAGAACTCCAAAACCGAGTGGAGATGAAGATAGAGGATGTTTGACTGTAAAATCAATCCACTAGGAAAGTCTGGCCTTATAGGGATAGTCTTTGCTTCCCAGCCACTGACAACACACAGATGTTGTCACTATCCTTGAAATCTCAGACTCAAAAGTGGCTGTGGCAAAATTCATCTTGCCAAGTTGCTTCAAGTACAGAAACAGCAGCAAAGACAACAGTCATGATGGTAACAAGTAAAGTCCCCTGCCTGCAACAAAAACTGCAGTGGCTCAAGTTGATCTACCAGAAATCATGGAGCACATAGGGCCAATTGTTGGCAGTTTTTGTGAGAGATGGCGTACCTCAGCAGCCGAGATGCCCCTGTTCAAAGTGTTTCTGTATGTCTCGCCCAATGCAATAAGACAAGAAAAGAAGTGTTGCATTATGGAGGAGAGTGGTTTAGACAAAGATCTTGAGGGAATGCATTAGAAACACCAGTATACTTGAGATACAAGTTCTCAGTGGAAGCTGGGTAAGAGGCCAACTTAAAAAGTTTTACAATAAATTCCAACTCCCTACCCCAACACATGTACATATATACATTCACACATCTGACCTATGCAAGCATGCTGCCTAGATTGCTGACTTCCTTCCATGCCTCTTTCCTTCCTGTGGTGGTTTGAATGGGAAATGTCCCTTGAATAGGCTCAGGCATTTGGACACTTGGTCCACAATTGGTGGTGTTGTGGGGGAAGCCTAGGAGATTTGGCCTTGCTGGAGGAGGCATGCCACTGGAGTCAGGCTTTGAGGGTTTAAAGATTTGCACCATTTTATGTTTGCTTCCTCTGCTTAGTAACTGTACTGAGGCTCCAACTTCCTACTAATGCCACCATGGACTCTCATTCTCTGGAATCATAAGCCTAAATAAACTCTGTATGGGTTCTGATGTAGGCCTTACTTTATTGTGAAAGCAAAGCATTCAGTAGAAACCTGACTTTGAAGTGTGGCTTCTGACTCATCCTCTTTTGCAATGCTGGACAGAAACATCTGTCCACAACTCCCAGCCATCCCAGTGATCTAGAAGGCAAACAGTTGATTGGACTGTGCATAGCACACTGTGCTGATGAGTCAGGAGGCTTGGTATGGGTCCTCTGTGCTTTTTGATTTACTTTCTTTTCAGTTTGTGATGAGTTTATCAGGATGTGATGGTGTTATACATGAGACCATCTGTATTTCTCTTCCTCCTCCTCGTCCTCCTCCTCCTCTTCTCCCCTCTTCTTTCTCTCCTCCTCCTGGTCGTCATCGTCATTGTCATTGTCATCTTCATTGTCCTCCTCCTCCTTCTTATTGCTTTTGAGACAGGGTTTCTCTGTGTAGTCCTGGCTGTCCTGGAACTAGCTCTGTAGACCAGGCTGGCCTTGAACTCACAGAGATCCAGCTGTCTCTGCCACCCGAGTGCTGGGATTAAAGGTGTGTGCCATCCCCGCCCAGCCCACCTGTACTTCCTAATGGTCAATGAGCTGTCTCTTCTGTGGTCACCCAGGCTGGCCTTATTTCATAGCTACCCACCACACACTGAACACCTCCCTCTGTTGCTTTTATCTTTGACTTACCACACTAACCTTCTTGAGGTTTCCTTTGCTGCTTGGTAATGACATTTCCCTTCTGAACCCACATGAGGGTCTCCCACTTGCCCGCCTGCCTCCATTTCTGCCCTTACACATCATGACTCAGCAATATCCTAACATACAAAAATCAGTCCTGGTCTACTGAGCTTCCCATTACCTCAGAACAAAGCAGAGCCATATCATTATTGTAGACCCAGGGACTCAGGGTCCCACTCTGGGGTCTTTCTGGCCTGCCCAGCTCAGCCTGCATTAACCTTGACCATGCAGCTGTTTCTCAAACACTAGGCCCATTGTTCATCACACCAACCCACAGCCCTGCTCCTCTAGATAGAATGTTCTTCACGACTCACTAGGTCACTTCATTCCTGGCTCCACTTGAATTCCCCTTATAAGAGAAGACATCCCTTATAACCCTGTAAATGGACTTCCCTTATACATCAAGTTGGTAAATTGCCCATAAAGTCATCTACAGCATCCGTGTTATCCTCTCTAGTCTAATAATATCTGCATGCCACTTGAAGGATCCATTTTGGAGTTTAAGGGAAAAAGTTTGCAATATAAAACTATTCAAAAAATCCCTATTTTGTTGAGTGGGAAAAAGCAAAATTAGAGAATGATGGTCCTAGGAGGTGTGAAACTCTACAGCTGAAGTAGCTAAAGTGGCATGCTTTCGGCGCTGCAAACTTGAGCAGGTGAAAGAATAAGGCAGGGGAAGCATGAGCCTGCAGGTGTCTGACTTTAGTTTATTGCAGAGCCATGAAGGAGGCACCCCAAATTCCAAGACAGATGGGCTTTTCAATCCATCCACAGCACTGACACGCAACCACACAGACATGAAGAACAGGTGACCTCAAACATTAGGTGCCAGATAGTAAAACCAAGCCTGAAGATTGGAAGGAAGCCAGGGAGTTTATAATAGTGATTTGACACGTACATGAGCTTTTCAACCCGGAGTGTGGAATTCGGAAGCCACTAATGAATGAGAAGTGTGGGAAGGTTTGAGCTGATTAAAGGGAAACAAACTTTTGTGGAAAGTGTACCACAAGCAAAGACAAAGTGAATGGTTCTCAGTGAGAGTAAATGCTGAGGCTGGGGTGCTAAAAAAAAAAAAAGAGGAGCTCTGATCTAAACGAAACATGAAGCAGGTCAGCCATGTAGCATGGAGCTCCACAACTGTCATAGAGACAAATGGAACAAATGTAGACGGTAAATATCACGTGTGTGAACTAAAATATTATTAGGGCATCGGTGCTAAGTAAACATGCAATTTTTAAGTTGGAAATGTCATTACTGAAAATTGCACAGGCTACATTAGCTCACATGTGCGTGCTGTGTAGGGACGCATTGTGGTGGGAGAAAAGTTCCTCCTTGCAGCTCACATCCAGGCTTCCCTGCTCAGTAAGACAGTACCACAGTGCAGTACTGATTCAAGCTTATACTATATGCCACGATGTAACCTTGCTGTACTTGACAGAGGCATCAGGGTGGCATTTGTCGTCTTGTTTGGCCACTTCATCTGTAAGATGATATATGTTACCACGATTCCATGGGTAGGAGCTTTCTGGTGTGGAGGGCATTCCTTGGCCAGAGACTGCTGGAAGGACATCCCACTGAGGAGTGTGTATTTGAGTTCATGCATGGTGAGGAGGGATAAAGCAATACAAGTAGGCAAGGCAGGTCCAAGCCCACAAGCGGCATTCACTCCTGTGGGACCAATCTGTCTCTACAACGTGAGATGACCTGTGGCAGCAAGCTTCCATCACATGGCTGGCTGTCCCTACCTTTCAGGAACGGTCTATGTCAGGACCCAGCTTCTGTGTGGTCTCTACTGTTGGCAGAATAGTCAGCAGTGCACACCCAGGATAGCTTCTTGTGTAGCCCTTACACAGCCTCTATCCTTGATACCATGACCACTTTGTTCCTGAACTACTGAGCAAGCCCTGGGGTGGCTGGGAGGGAGGTAGAGACTAGAAGATATCATCCTGTCCACTTGACTTCCAGGAGTCTGTTCCAGGTGGCTGCCCTTCTGGTGGGCATCTCCCGAGATACAAACATCATCACAGCCTACTTTCATTCTAAGACGTGGTTCCGCAAACACCTTTGCGGTCAGCTGTCTCTGCACTTCATTCTTTCCACGCCATTAGTGAATGCTTGCAGCTGAGAGCAGGTTTATACCGCTGGCCATCAGCCATCACGTACCTGGACACAGTGGAAAGCAACACACACAGCTGGGACTTCTGGTCCTGGGGATGGTGTCCCTCCTCTGCTGCCTTCAGGGCTACCTAAGTGGAGCTACTGCATACAGCTACTCATGTTCAGGTGTGTTACACAGCATGGATAGCAGCCTGCAATCCCAGTTACTCCAAAGGCTGAGACGGGAAGAAGGGAAGCCGAAGGTCAGACTTGGGAATTATTGATATATAAAAAAATAATCACAGCACCAGGATGTAGCTCAGCAGTGGCACACTTGCCTGGCATGTACAAAGCTCTAGCATCAGTTTCTAGTACTACAAAAATTAAAGGTTTAAGGATGGGGGAAATGGCTCAGTGGTTAAGAGCATTTGCTTCTCATCCAGAAGACTCAAGTTTGGGTTCTAGCAGCCATGGGGCAGTTTTCCACTACTTTTAACTGCAGCTCCAGGGTACCTGACACCCATGGCCTCTTTGGGCAACTGTGCTTATATGTGCATAGACAGACAGAGAGGTAGTCAGTCTGACAGACGTGCACAATCTATACATAATTAAATCTTAAAAAATACTAAAGAACTTAGTATTTTAAAGCAACTGAAGTTTGGTTTGAGTGACTGTAGACTCAGGATGAGTTAGTGACATACTCAGATACCCACACCTCATAGAATCCTAGTAGTATCCCCAAGATTCCTTCACATTTGATGGGTGCTGTAGCTCAGCTGGCCATATCCAACCATGGCTAAACAAGAGAATAAAGGGCTTTTCCAGGCTGACCAATCAGGGAGGCACAGAAAGCTGGAACATGGACATTGTCTAAAGGATAGGGGCAGGGGCATGGAGCATTGCAGCTGATGCAGGAGTCCCAAGTTGTCCTTTGTATTTGCAGCTCGAAGGCTGAGAGTTTGATGGGTGGGTTTTCCACTCCTTGCGCAGAGGCAGCATATATTACATACAGTTGCATGCGGGAAGGACCAGGTCCTACCAGCCCAGTCTTCCACTGCAGCATGAATAATCAAAATCCAGAGACAGATATTGGGGTTCAACATGAAGGTCACAAAAGCAAAACAGCCAGTCACTAGAGAGACCTTTCACCTCTACTGGATCTTCAGACAGAAAGGGCAAGGTCCTCAAACTCTACACTCCAGTGAGTTCCTGTTTTTTCCCCTTTATATTCCTCTCAGGCCCAGCCATGCTGTTTCTGTCTCTGCTTCTCTAGTGCTGGAATTAAATGCATGTGATTCCAAGTTCTGGGGTCACCTTTGTGTGAGTTTTGTTTCTCTTTTTAGAGAGATCCAATCTTGAATAACTCAGGGTAGCCTTGAATTCACAGAGATCTGTCTGCCTCTGTCTCCCAAGTCCTGGGATTAAAGGGATAAAGGCCACTCCTGGCTTGTGTGACTGACTAGTATGGTTGCTTTGTCCTCTGATTTTCAGACAAGCTTTATTTATTAAAACGCAAATAATATTCCACTGTAGTCCACCATGCTAGCAAAAGTGACACTGAGTCACTAAACCTTTGTTCATCTGAGAGGCTGCCTGGGGTAAAACAGGGAGAGCCTAAGTGTTGGGGGGCTTCTTCTGGGGAGACATAAGCAGACACCTATTGACCCCAGACAACTCTAAAGACAGATCAAAGAGACAATTCTATCCAAGTCTAGCAGAGCTATGAAAGGCTAGTGTATTGGGGTTCCTTACAGGAGCATGAGTGAGGACATAGAGGTGTGTGGGTGACTTGAAGTCAGCTGGATCTCTGAGAAACCCAGCCCAGTCTTGGTGACAGCCCCAGAAAACTGTATCCCAAAAGCCCCACAGACAAGTCCCCTGTCCCCAACTATTGTCAGTGATCATAAACCCTTGGTGAGGGCCCTTGTCTGTCTTGTAAATTTCAGAGACTTCCTGGATCTGTGATTTCATTCACTTCAGGAGCCTTATGTGTCCTTCCAGGAATGTTGGTGGGGAACAATTCTGTATTCTGTCAATCATGTTTTAAATAAATGCTAATTGGCCAGGCAGGAAGTATAGGTGGGAAAACCAGACAGGAAGTAGAGGTGAGAACAGGAAGATTCTGGGAAGCAGGAAGCTCCCTTGACACTCCTGTACAGACCACCGAAGAGGCAGAATGTGATCTGCCACGCTGAGAAAAGGTACCAAGCCATGTGGCTAACATAGATAAGAACAATGGGTTAATATAAGTTACAAGAGCTAATAAGAAGCCTGAGCTAATGGGCCAATCAGTTTATAATCTTATGGAGCCTCTGTGTGATTTTTCTTTGGGGCTTGCTGGCTGTGGGGTACCAGGCAGGACAGAAACCCCAACAAGCAGGCCCCCATGTTACAGAATGTTTCAGTTTAGAAATTGCTACCTAATAGGAAATGAGTGTAGACGGCTTGGGGGACTTCCCTCCTGGACTCCTTTGCCCTCCTTTGACCCTCCCTGCTAGAGTAAGAGTGCATCACAGGCAAGCCAGGAGGCTGGGTCCCGAGTGTTGACAGAGAAGTGTTCACACCTGCTGCTCACACGCTCCCAGAGCCAAAGAAAAGGTAATTTTCCATTTGTTCTCAAAGAAAAGACTTCCAAATATGAGCGTTCTCATCCTAAATCTCTCTGTTTAATGCCTGCCAGTGGGACAACATGAGCAATCTGTTGGCCTGGTATTGCTGAGCCAGGATAGTGGAAAGCAATTAATACAAGAGCAGGCTTGGAGGGAAACTCCCACTCCCCAGGGACCCCCATTGTTCCACAATTTGCTCTAAATGAGATCCTGCCCCCTCTCCATGTGAGAGCCTGCTGCAGGCCTTGCTCGCTCAATAGATCTCCCATCCCAGCAGCCTACCAGCAAGGAGGCAGGGAGCCCCTTTCTCCTCGTCCACTACCCTCAGGTTCAAGGAGGAGTCTACAGAGAGCTGGCTGAGTTCTTTCCCCTGCTGGAGTGGGGGCAGCCTCTGAGCTCTGCCATAGTTTGGGGTGATCTAAGTCATGTGTGTTCCATTTGTTGCAGGCATGAGTCACACTTCACTTGCATTTAGGAACTCAGAAACTGGAGGGTTAGCAGTTAGCTGGCTAGACAGTTTGGGTCAAATCGGAGAGTAAGGAGGGGGAAGCAAGGCAGAACCGGGATGCATCTGCCTGCGGTCAGACAGATATTGGGATGGACCTTGATCCAAAGAAGCAGGTCAGCCCTGTGTCAAAGGAACCCAGAACCTTGAGATCATGTATGGTACCATCTACAACTAATGCGGCCTTATCAGGCAGAGAGGACAGGGAGGCTATCGAGACCTTGGAAACACCCACGGCATCCAGAAGGATGCTTGATAGCCCCACATTTGATGGCTCATTTTTGTCCTGTTATTTCTGCTCTCTTACTGGAGAAGGGAAAATGGGCAAGGAGAGAAAGCAGATTCCTCATAGCACACAGATGTTGTGTGACTCTTTCTAGGGAGAGAGGACCAAATGTGTCTTCACTCCAGGCAGGGCACTGAGGACAGACCAAAGGAAAGATTGCTTGCCAGTCCAGCTCGATGAATCAGTGGGTTTATTGGGGTTACTAGCAGGTGCATAGGTTACCCAAAGTTGACTGCATCCCAATCAAAGCCCTTCCCAGCATGGCTAAGGACCTCCCTCTCCAACTTGTGGACAGCTTCCTGGAAGAGTCTCTGCTCCAGCAACTGCTTATGAAGCTTGGGAAGGGGGCTTGAAGATTTTGTAACTCTCTGAGATCCTCAAGCCTTGAATGTGTCACTTTCCTTGTGAGTCTCATAGAGCCTCCAGCCTCCTTGTAGGAGGGAATGTTTTGACTTGGAGGCTATAGCCATACACAGTAGATACGAGGGGAGGATGCCGGGTCACTCTCCAGGTGCTCAGAGGCAGCAGATCTGCTCACCCTTAGAGGGGCACCATCCATTCCTTCCTCTCTCCATGCTATGCTTTGGATGTGTCAAGAGCTTGGGCCTCAGCTCATACTTTGGGAAACAGCGAGTGGAATCTCTAAGAGGTGAGAGGTCTTTAGGTCGTTAGGGGACACCAGTCTCTTCCTTTTACTCTCTGTGGCCTTCCAGAAGTCAGGTGAGCCATTTGGCCCCAGCACGTGTACGTGGTGTGATGGACTACCTTGCCACAGGCCCAAAGTGATGGGGTCAGTCACCATGACTGATCCCCATAAAGGTACTTGTTATATCAACAGGAAGCTCACTAACACTGTGCGCCTGTGTGTGCTCACCCCAAATGTTCACAGGTGAAGTCATTTGTGCCTGAAGCTCAGGTGACTTTTCTCAAGCACAACCTTTTTCTCCTTCTGTTCTCTTCAGCCATTTGCTTGGCCAAGGCTGGCACACGGAGACTCCTCACCCAGTGGACACCTAGAAGAAACACCATATATCTTAAAGTGGGCTGATATCCTGAGTTGCCCCACATATAGAGAGAATATAGAAAGCACTTGTGTTTGGGGAGACACTTCTTGGCACACTTTTGACAGGTGTGCCTGTGCCTCTGAACACAAGGTGAGGGTGCGGCCACTAAATCCCTGCTGTCATTCTGGTAGAGACAATGCCCTGTTTTACTGCTGGGCGCATGAATACATGAGCAGAGGTTACCCTAAGGAACAAGCCTGCCAAGAATTTCATCCAGAAGCAAGCCTTTATATCTTGCTTGAGTAGGGACTGGGGACATTATGGGGGAGTTCTGTGGAACCCTTGTGAAAGGTAAGATATCGGTTTAAGTGGCTCTGGGACTTGGCTGGGCTGCTGAGGGCAGGAAAGGTCATTGGGCAGGGTGGGGTGGGAGCTGATCCTCTGTTTCTCCCAGCACCACCTGCTCTGGGTCCTATTGTTCAGCATCCCAGTATAAAGAGTATTTTTAAATGTGCTGGGCGAGAACAATCGCTATTCGGAAATAGTCTGTTTTCCTGCGAAAAGCTGCCTGGGAATGCTGTGTTTTTCTTCTGATCTTTCCCAGTAAATCAAAGCTTTTGGCATCATGCAAACCCTGGGGCGATGCATTCACCCAGCCCCACTTTTTATCCCTGGGGTTTCCCATGCTGTCCTGGCCATCAGCAGGCCTGACAGATATTTGTGAACGGTTGGTTAGCAGCAGGTACTGATCCGACTGCACTCTTCTTTTTTTCCTTGGTCCATCACTTTCCAAGGCTCTAGGCCAGGGTTGTTTATCATCCCTGTTTAAAGGGGACTGTCCCTCTGCTGAGAACACCTACAACTAGCTGATATAGACTCCTGAAGGCAGCAGTCTTGCTCTGCCCTGCCTGAGGGGAGGCTAGAGCTGTCCACAGAGGGCAGTGCTGAAAGTCATCTTCTATGCCACTTCAGTGCTTGGAGCCCTTCGTGCTCGGATTGGACAGCAGAATGACAAGGGACTAGATGAACTCTGAGATATAGGAGAATCAAGCAAGATACACTGGAGTTTGGGGGTCA
>JAQHUG010000146.1:1326286-1363168 GCA_028555095.1 Dicrostonyx torquatus | reverse complement strand
AAAAAAACAAAAACAAAAACAAAAGCTATTATGACTTTATAACTAGTCTGCCAAATTCCCTGGGTTACTGATACAGTACTTGGTCTTTCCAACCTAAGTTCTACAAAACAGCTAGATGACCTTTTACAAATGCAGTCAGACAGTCCTGATCAAGCTGTTCTGGTCTCAGCATCCCTAAAGAGTTCCCATTACTTCTCAGTGGAAATCCCAGCTGGGACTCTGACTCAGCTAGCGGCTCTTGTGTAATTTTCCTCTGGGTGAGGGTGGCCCTAAGCTGACCATGCATCTCCCTAGTGAGCTGCGGTCCTTCCTGTCTGAGACTGTCTGTGCCTACTGTTTGAAATGTTCCTCAGTGCGCCTCTCTTCACACAGGACTCTTGCCTTCCAGAAGCCACGTATGACCCTCCAGATGAACGCCCCTGCCCAGAACTCTTTACTGAAAGTGGCTGCAACAAGCAGCAAATGAGCGCCTGTGTGGTTGAAATCTTCCTGTGGCTGGAAACTCAGCAAGGACCTGGATGCCCTGTGACCCTCATTACTACTAAACTCGTCATTTTAAACATCATGACTGTGGGGTTGGGATGATTGCTAAGTGGGTATGAATAGTTGCTGTGCTAGCAAAAGGACCTGAGTTAGAATCCTTATTACCCTTGGCTACTTGTACCTGGAAGCTCTCTGAACAGCCTGTGTAACTGCAATCATGGGTTTCAGTTTAAATGAAAGACTGTATCTGAAGGGAATAAGACAGGGAGAGAAAGAGGAAGATGCCTGATGTCCTCTTGCATACGCATGTGCAAACATTGTGTGTGTGTGTGTGTGTGTGTGTGTGTGTGTGTGTGTGTATGACACAGCAAGACACACAGTGGAAAAAGTCACATGCAATTAAGGCGAGCAAGGTCCTAGAATTTTTCTCTGAAGTGTTAAAAATCAAGTTTAAAAAATAGTTAAAAGAGTTGGAAGATTAAAAGGAACATAGATTGATAAGAAACACATAATGGATGTAAAAAGAATCCAAGAGAATAATTTAATCAGCAACAAAATGTTGAGAATAAATACAAAATAGAAAATCCAATATATCAGGAAGTACATTTACCACAGGTATATATCTACCTATTTAACTGCGATTTCTACAAATGTGAAATTGTAGTTGAAAAGTAAAATCCTGGAAAATACACAATTCTGTCAACAATAATAGAAAGCTGATATAGGCAAACCAGTGTCAAATGAGGAAAGAGAGGTTTAGGTTAAGAAAATGCATTAGAAGTGCAAAGACACAGGTTTAATCAGGGCAAAAATGTTACACAGGAGGAGGACACCCCAGTATCATAGTGCCCAGGAGTGTTACTTCAAAATGAGAAAAGCAGCACTTGGAGAGTGGGAAATCCAGCAGGATCCTCTCAGTAGCAGCAACAGCCAGCAGTAACATGGGCCAGACTGGAGACAGCTCAAACCACAGGAAGCAGTATGGGACAACAGTATGTATAGACACTGTCACTGATGGTAGCACACTCATTGCTCCTGAGGACATTTGGGTCACTTGCCAAACCTTTTTTCATCTGGAATTAGAACCAATTATGAATTTGCTAATGAAATAAGGGATTTTGAGTAGATTTTGAACAAGTCAAATCAAAGGAACAACCAGAAATAAAAACAAGATTACAAATACCTAGAAATAAAACAATGCTAACTTAAAATAATAAAGTTTTAAGAAATGAAGCATATCTATAATAAAAATAAAACATATTGATGTTTTCAGGAGCTGTGTCTGTGTTTGGAAAGGAATCTGTGTCCCATAGATGCATGTCTGTATCTAGCTGTAACATAGCCACAGACTTTGAACTAGCTGTTTAAATTAAAGGTGAATATATAAACAGAAGCAGAAAGTGGCTGGTTACTGCCATAACATTTGTGTCACTATTGCACCAGTGGGTGTGTCTTGCCAGGACAGCCATTACTGTAGCTCGCAAGGTTCACAGCTGGATAAGACTGATGTTTACTTTTCTCCCCTGATAGCATGCAGAGCACCGCCCAGTGCTTTGAAAGCTTGCTGGTGCTGATGGCGTGTCTATCTATGTCAATATCCATTTCATTTTTTAATGTTCTATGACTCAAGCATGTAGTGTCTTCAGCAATCTCGTCTTCCTGTCAAGTTCTGAAGGGTAATTAAGAACAAATGACAATGGCTTGTAATATTTAGGTCCCACAGTCAAGAGTATTGGGGCAACACAAATTGGATTCAATTTGTTTAAAAGAGAGAGAGAGTGAGAACGTGAAGTTGGGTTCTTAGGGAAGTGTGGAAAGGACCTGGGGAGCAGTTGGAGGACAGGGAGTAGATATACCCAAAATAGGACGTTCCTGAAGTATATATGAAGTTCTCAAAGAATTGATACAAACAAATATATAAATAAAATGCAACACATTTGAAATTTGCTCAAATACAAGCAAAATGTGGAGCCAGATTGTCAGTTGCTAGCAGAGTAGGAGAGGCTTTTGTAAGGAACGAGTTACGAGAACAAATCAGAGAAAATTTGTAAAGGATTAGCCTCAAAACATCTAAGCTTCTGAGTACTGAGAAAAAATAAAATTCAAATCCACTCATAGTGTAGATGCATCTTTGAATTAAATATCACAGATGGAGATGGGAGTGAAGTGATTTGGAGCTGTGGTTTGGAGGATGGTCCAGGTGGGCCATAACTCAAAAGCCCCGACACAGGCATTGGACGATAGGATCAGTATCGCAGCAAGACACACGCCACCCAAGACCTGCCAGCCCCCTGGGCCTCAGGAGCAAACATGGTCTCCTCTGAGTTCCTCATCCACTTGTCTGTTGTGGTGAGGAGCCAGAGATCGCATAGGTTAGGCTCTACGTCCCGGACTGACTGCACAGCAGGAATGGCATCTCTCAGAAACGCTGACTGCTGAGTAGTGCCGACAATTCCCAGGGTGCAAAAATCCAGGATTTGTTACTACAGACAGACATTAGAAAACAAAATATTGTGAAATTAAGTTTAAGCCTCAGAAGGTTTCAGCACTACCAGGGCCATTCTGGAAATCTCATTCATTGTCATCAAACTCCATTTTCAACAGGATCTAGACAAGGGCTAATGGCAAGTAAAATCTCCAGTTATTTTTGACTTGAACTAAATAGAATCTCCCAGACAGAGAGCCCCTGGGAGGTATGTGTGAAATATTTGAGTCTTCATGCTGGGTCTGTAGCTCCATGAAGTAGATAATGCAGTGAATGCCTTTAGTTTGTGTGGATCAAACAGAGGTTGGCTCCCATGGGTTTAAATGTGCGGCATAGGTGCCTAACTCTGGCGTGGCTCATCCCTGAAGGCCTGAACATTTATCAAAGGTCGATGGCACATGAGCCAAGGTATATAGAATCCATAGGATGAAGGGAAATGGCTTTCAATACTCACAGCCATCAGCACTCTCCTGCCTTTTATACAAACAATGCTCCCAACAAGCATAGGGTGGCAAGGGGAAGAAGAGCCATTTCTTGATGTGCTATTCTGTTACATAGGTCTCCGTCTTGACCGCAGACTACAGATCTTCCTTCTACTTGGCTTAGTATAGCCTTTTGGTGAACCCTGTTTATGTTGGCACTGAGTACAAATGGCTTCTGGGGTTGCAGGTGGCTTCCCCAATTACAGTTAGAAGCTACATGCTTGACCTGGTCATACTACACACATTCTGCCAATGGCTGGAGGGGACTGGAATCAGAGCCTTCATCATTCAGGCATCTAGATGAGAGCCTGGCTGTGTCTGACTTGTTGATTGCAGCATTTTGAAATCTTGAGCTGAACGTTGATCTTGGTGGTAGCTGGGCTCCTGATCAGGAGAATCCAGAGACTGTAAACTCAAGTCACTTAAGATGCTAAGTGTATGTTAAATTTGCATGCAATAACAGATAACTAATGCCAATATAGGGTCATCAAAGTATGGAGATACAGGACATGCGAAACTGCCTGTCTCACTGAGTGACAGGGATGGGGCTGGGCAGCAGAGGATTAGCACAGAGAATGGACAGGATGAGATGTGAGGAGACACTTGATTCAGGCTGGGCCGGTAGCTCGCATGGTGGAGAGCTTGCCCAACAGTTGCGGTCTTGGCTTTTATCCCCAGCACTACATACATCAGGCATGGTAGCCTAAAACCATACTATAGTCTGAGCACTGAGACAGGAGAATGCCACAGTTCACGATCATCCTTGCCTACAAACACTTGTCTGTTCTACTTAGAAAGACACTGCAAGTCAGGCCAGATCATTTGGGTGGTGGTCTCCCAGAAGTGGCAAGAGAAGCAAGATGCAAGTTATTGCGGGGAGACCCTGAGGTTCTGGTTCACTTGTGACCCTAGAAGCCATCTGCATTTATTGCCTACACAAACAGGGCACACTATAGCAAAGCCAAGCAAAGAGTGTCTGTAGTCTGCTGTCAAGATAGAGACCTAGGTAACAGGATGTCACAACAATGATGAATCAATGTTTGGTGGCACACTGGGCTTGGGATGGAGGAAGAAGGAGGCCATGAGTGGTGACCCTGGATTCTTGACTGATATTCTGAAGGGGTGTTCAGGTGTGCCTGTCACTGCTTTGGTAAATAATTGTGCTTAGAGGAATTGAAGGCTCTCCATTGGTCATCCCATTAGAGACAGCAGCTGAGTAGATCTACTGTCTTTTTGAGTCTGGAGTCTGCTGTGCCATGTGAGAAGGAGCTCCAGATTCAAGGTCAATGAGGCCAGTCAAAGAAGGAGCCTCCATATAGGGGTGGAAGATGACCCTGAGCTCTCTGGATATCTTGGAAGAAGGTGGACTCTCATCAGCCATGTGCCAGGGTTAGAAGTGGAGATGTCCCATTTGTACTACACATGAAATACTTGGTCCTTGTCCTGTGTAGGAGGCAGGATGTTGCTAAGTCCTGTCTTTCTAGGGGAGGGGGTGAGAAGGCATGATGTCAATGCCACAGATGCAGGGAATCCAGGGAAAGGATACAGCGAACTTATTTATTTAACAATGAGGAAAACCTTATATATCCTCCCAGCACCCAGGCGGTCCAAGCTGTTGACATCAAGTGGTTGATTCTCATTGGATAGGCATGATTAGGACCTCTGATAGCATCTGTTGCTAAGCCCTCAGGCAGTATCCCATGGTGGCCTCTCATTGGCTAGGCACAGTCAGAACCTCTGACAGTGCTGGGCAGACTCCAGCTTGGCCTCTCTTGGTCTGGTAGGCCTTCACTTCCTATAGCAGGGTGGCCTCCATGAACCACAGCAATCCTTGCAAACTCCTGGCCTCAGGTATGCACACCATGAGCCCCTCTCTACCTTGAGTCTGTTTCAGAGATTAGACAGTCCACGAGAATCCAGGGGTTCTCAGTGCTAGAGGTGCGGGATGCCTCTGCAGTAGATGAAGGAAAGTCAAAGATGGCCCTCTTGAGAGCCAAGGGCTTTGCATACTCTTAAATGCAAGGAGACATGTACCTTTAAATCCAGATCCCCAAATCCATCATAGGCTGTCAAAGTGCCTCTGTGTTCAAAGTCTGTTCCCATCAGATGATGCTGAAAATAGCCCTGTGCTGACCAGTTGCTGCTCTTATATAAGATTTAGTGCCGTCCTCAGCCCACACCTGTCAGGAATGTGATGTGACAGACTGCTTTGGAGCAGCTCAGGGTGATGGATTTCCAGTGAAATGAGAGGTGACTCTGTGAGCACACGGGGAGACACCCTGGCAGGCAAGCTTGGCTCTGCCTGAACATCGCTGGCACAGAGGAGGTTCCCACAGGTCCCCCTGGGCAGCTGCTGGGGTCTGTATGTGTTGTCATGGCTTTGGCTGCCCTTGTAATGGGCCAGCAGCAAGGACTACAGGGCTCAGGATCTCCCACCTGCATCAGATCAAGTTCTAGGCATACCCATGGGCACCATAGCTATTTTTTTCCATCCTGGACATCACAACCACAGGATGGTACCATCTTCCCACACTATGAGACATGGCCAGGACCAGCTGGAGGCTTGTATGGTCCTCACCAACCAGCAGACTTCTCTATCACACAAAGACATTAGAATCCAGATCCGGACACCTGCCAATCCTTGTGGATATTCCTGGTCCCCTTCAAGGTTCCCATCTCTGTTTACTCTCACCTGGGAGTCTTCCCAGCCTAGTTATCAACCCTCTTACCGGTGAAGACAGGCGGCCAGGGCCATTTCCAGGCCGCATGGCAGAATCTAAGGCCAATCACCCAGCCAGTCCCGAGTGTTCGGTGGACTCATTCAGCACCTCTCCCCACATTCATATCCCTCATTGCTGCAGGCACGTATCTCAGGCAGTTCAGACACAGCCATGCCTCTTGTCTCTGGGGAATAAAATCTATGCTGCTTATAAAGATACATATGTATATTTTAGTACATTTTAAATTAAAAATAATCAAATCACTTCCCCTTTTCCTTTCCTCTCTCCATCACCTCCCATTCTCAAATTGATAGTTTAGTTTTCTTTGAATATGTGTATTCAATTCTTCGTATATATGTATGCACACATATCCAAAGAAAAATACATGTGCAAATACATAAATGTCAGCTTGTCCTAGCCAGAATCCCTTTAAAGAAACCTCACTGGGAGAATGTCAAGATAGAGTTAGCCTATCAGCATGCTTATGGGAGATTTCTCTTGACTGCTAATTGACCCAGCTCTACTTCCTAATTGTGGGCTCTGGGCAGTGTGAGAGAAGAGCAGAGAGGGATGCTTGAGTACTAAGCCACCAGCAAGCAAGGATCACCTATTGTCTCCATGCTCGTAGCCATGGATATGGCACAACTACCTGCTTGAGTTCCCTCCTTGTCGCCTTGAAGTGATGAACTGCAATTTGGAATTTTAAGCCCAATAAACCCTTTCTTTCACAAGTTGCTTTTGGTCAGGGTAGTTTGTCACAGCAACAGAAAGAAACCTAGGACATGGTCTGTGACCCACAGAGAATGCCTGACACGTCAGGTAAAGCCAGGTCCTGGTAATCTGAAGCATACAGACTAACGACAAACATCGCATATTAGGCACTGTATGGGATTAGCCATCTAAAGCAAAATGAGCAGTGTTCTCTTTCGGGGCCATCTCCTGCTCCAGTCTTCTTCCATGCACGACTCGTGCCTCCTCTGTTGAATGTAAAGTCTCTCCTCTTATTAGGCATGCAACGTTTGCATATTTTAAGCATGCTTGTGAAACAGCACAGGCTGCTCTGTCTTTCTTCCCAATCCTACGATAGAAGATTCTATCTTATCTAGGCCTCAGTGGTATTAACCTGTGGCTTTTAACCCTTGTTTGGTCAGAAACAACCCTGAATGGCTTCCCATCATGGCCGTCGCAAACAACAAAGAGCATTACTGGTTTGTGCACCCTGGATGAGTGGCAACTCCTGTCCTGAGTTATGGAGCAGGATGGCAAGGACCTTTATCCCATGACTCAGAACAGGGCAGAATTTTTAATGTGTGAATTATTCATTTTGGGTAATTTTTCTTTTGGTATTTCTAAAGCATCCAAAAGTGACTGCAGGTGACTCAAACCACAGAAAGCAACTGTGCGGAGGAGGGGGTATCTGCAGCCTCTGCACTGAGAAGGACCAATGTCTCTGAGCTGGTTCTCAGCGCCTCTTCCTCCACTAAAGACCAGCCTGGCCCCAGCCCCGCCCCAGCCTCGCCCCAGCCCCGCCCACCTCTCAGGCTGCTGTGCTAATCGTGAGCTTTTCCTCTTCTTATTCCTGGCCACATTCCAGCCTTATCTTCCCTTGTGGTCCCCTGAATGGACCCTTTGCTGGGACCTAATTCCTTCCTGAGTGACCCTGTGAGCAGTTGGCATCTCTGAGCCTTCACTTTCTAACCACCAGAGGCTATAGTTTCAGGACTGTATGGTGTGGTACAGGGTGCCACAGCAGGAGCCAGGTGAGTCATGTCTGAGTGTGCTCATCCCCGCTTCAGGACCTGAGGAACCTTCCTGGAGCTTTGTCAACACTCAGGATTGTCAGTAGGCAGAGGTGGCCACCTCCCTTGGCTTCCTCCTGTCACAGGCTTCCCCCCTTGCCAGCCTGTCCTTTCCATCTCGCCCGCCATGACATGTTACTGACTTATTTATTATGAGCGCCGGCAGTGGTTCATCTTGATTGTCAACTAGAAAGGGATGTAGAATCACCATGGAAACAAATCTCTGGGCATGCCTGTGAGACATTATCTAAATCGGGTTAAATGTACCACCCCGGGCACTGGGCTTGGACTGCATGAAAAGGAGAAAGCGAGCTGAACGGTATCCATCTCTGTTTGCTGACCACCGACTCAAGGCGAGCAGCTACCTCAAGCCCCTGCTGCCGGCCCTTCCCCTCCATGACGGGCTGTGCTCTTGACTTGTGAGGCACAGTAAACCTTCATTTCCTTAAGTTGCCTTGAAAGCTATTTTGCCTCAGCAGCAGCTAAGACAAACAAAAACAAAAACACAGAAAAGTTTAATACAGAAAATTTATACTGAGCTGTGGGTCATGGGACCAACCCTTCAGTAAACCTGAGGATGATTCTTAGGTCTTCAGAACTGGTCTGTGGGAGAGATGTGGACAAATTTGGAAATTTGGACTAGAAAAGCATCCAATTACAGAATCCTGTAAGCAGAGATTAATGGAGGACAAAAATGAAGAGATAAACGTGGGCAGCAGAGACCTGGCTCATGAAGCTTCTATAACTCATTGCCAATATAGAGAACTGACTAGCAAAATGCGGGCTTCTTTCTGGACACAGATCTGGCTGCATTCTGCCCATGCCCTGAGAGTGCAATTTAAATTTCAATTAAATTCAAGTTCAAGCCTGAATTTTTGTTTGTTTGTTTTTGTTTTTTGAGACAGGGTTTCTCTGTGGCTTTGGAGCCTGTCCTGGAACTAGCTCTTGTAGACCAGGCTGGTCTCGAACTCACAGAGATCCGCCTGCCTCTGCCTCCCGAGTGCTGGGATTAAAGGCGTGCGCCACCACTGCCCGGCCAAGCCTGAATTTTAACAGTAATTTACTAAGGTGTTTGGGCCAGGGGATTTCAAGACAAGAGAGCATTCAGACCAGGGTGTGGTGGCTACTCACTGCTCTACCCAAGGTGACAGAGGGCAATGGCAGGGCAGAAGGATACAGAAAATGCAGTTTGATGAGGGAAAGAGTTCAGGCGAGTTTAAAGTTGTAGCCAAGATGTTGCCTAAAGTCACAACCAAGATGCGAGCTGCAAAGGAGAAACTTCCTTGCAGCAGAAAAGTCCCACTCCCTGCCCTTACCCCTGCCAGCCCCGGAAGGGGAGAACTCAGCTGCCGAAGCTTCCATCTCAAGAAATACAAAACAGTTTGAAGAAGAAGAACCTGAATGGACACTGTTCATGTTAGCTGTGACACAGCCTCTCCTGCTGAGCTTGTCTGTCACTCTGTCACTCATCTTACATTGACCATACTGGCTACCATGACCAAAGCAACTTAAGGAAGAGTAAATTTTGGTTCAAAGTTCAAGGGTTTATCATGGCGAGAGAGCTGCTGCCAGATACGGAGGGGCTGGTCACAGTGTGTCCGCAGTAAGTTGCAGAGTTGAATGGCGGTTCTCTGATGACATTCTTTTTTTCTTTTTTCTTTTAGAGTCTAGGACCAAGAACCATGAGATGGTGCTACCCAGGGCAGACATTGCTCCACAATTAATCTAATCCAGGTAATCCCTTGCAGCATGTTCAGAGCCTGTAAAGTGGCCAGCAGTGTCAGTGCTAGCCCTCATAGTGGTCATCTCTCCCTGACCATATTCCTGTGTCACTTCTTTTCTTCACAATACTTATCATTTTCATGTCCCTGTGTGTCAGTGTGTAACTGTGTCTATGTCTGTTTGCCTGTGTTTATATGTGCCTTTGTGTGTTGTTTGCATGCCTGTGTGCGTTTCAGTGTGTGTGCATGTGTGTATATCTAGGTGTGTGTCTGTCTAGATAAATGTCTCTTTGTGGGTGCATATGTCTTTGTGTATATGTTTTTATGCAAGACAGTGTGTGCATGTACGTGTGTCTCTGTGTGTGTCTGATCTGTGTATGTATGCCAACATATCTGTCTCCCTGTGTGTACATGTGTCTCAGTGTGTGTTTCTGCATCTGTGCCTGGATCTCTCTTTCTGTGCGTGCATGTGTTTCTTGTGTCTATCTGTGTGCATATGTCTGTGTCTATATGGGCATGTGTGTGCATGTGCCTCAGTGTGTATATGTTTGTGCAAGTCTGGATATAAGTCTCTTTGTGTGTACATATGTCTATGAGCATGTGTGTCTCAGTGTGTGTGTATGTTTGTATGTTCTTGAGAAAGGAACCAGGAATTTGAACATACTTGACAAGTGGTCTTATCAATGAGCTCTACCTAAAGTCCATTTTCTTTCTTTACTCATCTGAAAATCCAGGTAAACAATTTGTGGGAAAACATGTATGTTATATATGTCATGTACGCACATGAACATGTATATAATATATCACACATATGTGTCCCCTCACTTACTACACATGTACACACTCAAAAGTAGAGTACATTTTTCTCAGAGCCAATCAGAAACCCATTGCTATGTTCACCTCTCTATCTGCATCCATTTGGAAGGTGCACGCACCTCTTCTCTCCATCATGATCACTCCAGTGTGATGCTTCAGTGTGACATCCTACACCTCTTTGCTCTCTGACTTCCCTTAGCTCCTCCCTCCACTGAGACACCTAACTTCTCCTCCCTCTACTCTGCAAGCCAAGCCTCACCTATCCAGTATGACATCTCCTCCTCCTCCCTCTGCTGTGCCATCTCACCCCTCCTTCCTCTACTATGATACCCACTCTCCTCTCTCTACACACTGCTACCCATTCCTCTTCTTTCCATGGCGTCACTTTCTCTTGTCTTCCTTGTTCCACTCCAAGATCCAGATCTCATAAGCAGCTCAACTTTCACCATGTACCCTAGACTTTTCCACCATAAGTGCAGAGGTATCCAGGCCCTTTCCTGTCTCAATGTGCATTTTTTTCATCCAACCCGGGTCCTGTCTCCTCTTTCCCGTGTCCTTCTCTTTTTTTCTGGATGAAGAGTGGATCTGGGCACAATAACGTACGATCCCTAGCCACATGTCCACATTTAGCTATTGTGTGTAGCCTGCATCAGAGCAGGTGTTCCTTCACAGTGAGTTTCCCAGGCTGAGAGTCACCCAAGGAAGCCAGGCATCAGCTTGAAGCTTTGAGGAAGCAAGTGCAGCTAGCTATGGTAGGAAGAATAGGCCTGAAAGTGAGGTCTCCATCTCAAGATTGAGGCTACACACCACACTGGTCCCTGGACATGCCTTCCCAACCTAGGCTGCCTAGTCCTGGCCCCTGGGGATTGTTTTACATCTGCCACTTCCCTGTGTCAACATGAAAGTTCTAATAAGGCAAGGGCCTTTCTTCCTCTCTGATTTTTATTAAATTCATCTCTTGTGATTTATTGATTTTCTTAAAAGAAAAGTAAATCCATTTCTCATTTTTTTCTCAGCTTATTACCAGACACTTGGGTCTGGGACACAAGGAGCCAGAATTCTGTTAAAAGTGTTCAAAAAGCATTTCCCAAATCCCAATCAATAGAAACACATGGACACACTGTTTAATGTTACAAAGAACAAAATGTAAAAGTTTCATCAAAATGCTGCTTGACTGGCCAGGTAGAGCAGCTCTGATGGGCTCTGGAACATGCTGTAGCTCAGGGCCTTTGAGTGGGAGAAGGCTCAGGGAGTGATGTGGAAGTCCAGAGTCAGCTCTCCCTGTGGAGGGGGTCAGTGGACTGCAGCCAGAAAAGCAGGAAAATGAACAGCGAGCATTAGAGGGGCCTGGAAAGCCAGCAGCAGACAGATGGGGAAGAATTGCAATGGTGGGCCGTTGCTACACCAGTCCCTGCTGTCCGAGGTCCAGCATCCTCAGACTAGATCTTCCTGTGTCCTACCTCCTAAAGGCCCAGCTTTTCCAGGATTGACCTCTGGAGGCCCAACTTCTCCTAGATATGACCTTCCCTGGTTCCATTTCTCCAGGACTGCCCTTAGTGTCCCAGGGTTCCGAGAGGCCCTTTGGCTCAGAAGGAGAGTTCCATAGGAAAGACTCTGTTCTGGTTCAAGCACTGTCTCCGAGGGAAAGACTCAGTCCCAGGACCTTCCTAGTTTTTTCCTATGGGCAGCAGCCCCATGAGACCCAAGGAACAAACAATGCAGCTCAAGCCAGCAGAGGACCCTTGAAAGGCTGTGTGTAAACTTGGGCTTGCATATTCCTGGACACACAAGCAGAATAATACACGGGGATGCCATCTTCTGCACTCATTCACAGGCATGTGTGTTCAACATTGATGTCATGACAAGACACTGTCCTCTACAAAGTTCATAGTTGAGAGCCATGCAATCCAATTATAAAATAATTGCAAAAAGATTCTGACTAAATTTTGGATAGGTTTATCATTTTTTATTGAGCCACTTTCATGGCTATTCTGGGATGCATGGGTTCTGTGGCCTGCACCTTGGATAGCCCTGGTGGGACATCCCAAATGCTTAAAGACTGAACTAAGACCACAAGGCAGATCTTTCATTGGATACTAGAAAATGAACAGGGAAGATCTGAACAAAAATGTAGAATCTTGGAGACTAAACTGACCAGTCTAAAGAAGTAACATGGGGCCTGAATGCAGCTCCCTGCACAGATAGCATCTTGTCCTCCCTCTTCTGAGATCCTCATATTAGAAGGTGCACAGTGTCCAGGATGGCAGTCTGGGTCTCTTGACACAGGAACAAAAGGACCATTTCTGCCCTGGGGAAAGAAAATGGGCAGGCACCTGTACCAGGACCAGACTGCTGCTGGGATTATCTGACAAACTTTAAATAGTTGTTAGCAAACACATCACAAACACTCCCAATGACGAAAATTAGAAACTGGAGCCGTAAGTTTGGGGGTGGGGGGGGTGGGAAGTATTGCAAAAAATAAAAAGCACACAGCCAGGTTCCACAGCAGAAGGGAAGATAACTCAGAGAAAGGGGAGCCAGGACATTCCAGATGGAAGGACCCAAGTCATACAGCAAAGTTGCTGGTAGAGTGCCCAGGATTTGTTGTATCAGACACCGGTTGAGAGAAGGAACGTGAATCTTAAGACAAAAATAGTTCAAGAAATGTTTGCTGAAACCTCCCGGGTTTGGAAAAATATGAAAACTAACACCATCAAGAAACTCAACAAGTCCCAGGGAAAGGGAACACAATGAAACTCCGGCCCAGACACACAGAGAGACTGCAGAACAGGAGGTGCGCGGGCCGTGGTGGGAGGGGGAACACTTTGAGAATCTCAGTCATGTCATGCAGTAGTCCCTACAGGGATGCATCACAGGCAGCTTCTCCACTTGAAGCCGCAGTGATGGGATGGAGGTGGTGCTGTGCTTTTAAAAGCATGGGGAGGAGAGACTTGCTACCTCGGAAATACATAGCCACACGAAATCCCTTTTGGAATGAAGATGAAATGAAACATTCTCGGCTGGAGGAAGCCCTGGCGTGTTGGTTGCTTTCTTCACTACAGCACCCGACAGAAGCAGGAGAGGAGGGGTTGTTTGGGCTCACAGTTTGAGTGTGTGGTCCATCTTGGTGGTGGGAGTCCCTCTCAGCGGCGGCAGCGGGAACCTGGGCGCTGCTTGCTTACGCCTGGACCTGGAAACAGAGAAGGGGATGGTGATACTCCATAAACTTTTTCCTTTCTCATTTTATGAAGTCTAGGCCCCCCACCCTGTCCGTCAGTGGAATGGTGCCACCCACATTCCCAGTCTCCCTCCACATCTAATCCTTTCTGGGATGCTGTCCTCGAGAAAACAAACAGCTGCCTTACTAATGCCCTGGGCATTTCTTAATCCAGCCCAACTGACAATCAAAATTGAGCATAACACCTGAGAATTCAGGGTCTTCAGGAAAGCGCCAAAAGATTCTCAAGGGGAGGACCTCAGACTGAGGAAGGAGGTGTGGGGCATGGCAAGAAACAGAGGGAAAGGATGGCAAGAGGAGACATGGGGCACCACGAGAGAACAGAGGTTTAAGAACGTCTGCATTTTTACAGTCTTTAAAATCTGCTTGATGCTGAAAGTAAAAACACCATGCCCTTGCCTGATGGGCATTTCCACGTAGGTGGCAGAGTATGTAAGACAATGATCACACAGGAGCAGGCAGGGGACCCTGGAGGAGGACAGTTTTCTGTGCTGAGCTTGACCTGATGGCATCCCGTTTCTAAGGCGACTAGGAAGCTAGGTGCACTGTATGTGTCTTCTCGTTCTCAAAATTAATCTGTGCAAAGCAATGTCCCCTGGATCGCTGACTGCAGAATACTAAAGATACTCCAATAACCCCAAAGGAGGAAGGAGATGGAGAAATAAAAACCAGACAGAACAAAGAGAAAAAAAGAAAAAAAAAAGAAAAGAAATGGTAGGATCAAGTCCAAATGTATTAATTAGAGCAAATACAGGTCTATACACATTATAAAACAACAACAGCAAAAAATAAAACAAGATAAAACAAAACAAAAATAAAATGCAACAACAAAAACACTGTTAAGGAGTAGATGTAAATATTACTCGCAACACCTAGAGGGAACTCACTTCAAATGTCTTGGGCAAATGAACAGAGAGAGAAAGGGCCCAGGGGGTGGGTGGGGTGGGTGGGGAGGAGGACTGTCATCCTGCGTACTGATCACAAAAACTGGGCTTGTGGCACAAATACCGGACGAGTAGGCTCCAATAGGATAAAGGAAAATGTGGAGGAATGATTAGAGAGTAAATATAAATTCACCGAAGAGACGCAGCGATGGCAGCAGCATCTGCTCTCATGTAAGAACATCCGAATCAAGGGAGCAGAAGCTGCAGAAACCAGGAGGAAGGCATCCTCAGCCCCAGAGGGAGAAGCCACACTCCTGTTAGGAAGACCCTGAGCTGGCCCAGCATCAGCGGGTGGTGAATACACTCACTGTGGAACTCTGCTGTGATCCCTGCTTTCAGGATGGAGGAAAGCAAACACACACTTTCCGATGTGCAGAGGGCACCTAGCCAGACCACCTCTTAGGTCTTCCCCAGTCCTCTTTGCTGTTGTAATGGAATTAAGCAAGAAATCAACAATAGAATGATAAACAGACCCCCTGGAAACTCATCAACATCGCTGGGGTGATAATTGGTCCAAGAGGCAGTCTTAAGGGAATTTAGAAATAATTTTAACTAAGTAACAATGAGCACAGAGTGCCTCAAAATTTGTGAGCTGTAGCTAATGCAAAGCCTGCGAGGACATCTAAATCATCTAATGGCTTTGTTGGAAAAGACAAATGCTTTCAGACAAATATTCTTAACTTCACCTGAAAAACTGCGGGTGAAGAATTAAATAAACAAAAGGGAAGTTTGGAAAGCTGACAGGGAAAGAGCAGAGGTCAGCAGGAGCGAAAACAGAAATAGGAAGGATCCAGACAGTGGAGCTGAGCCCTGTGAAGGCCAGTCCAATTAGTGCAGGGCTGGCAAGGGCAGATGGGAAAGAAGCCATTGTCATTCTCAGAAACAAGGGTTTGTTTTCTGGTTAAATAAAAGAACAAGATAAAAAGAGAATTCCACACGTATAAGTAAAGTGTACACCTCACGGGAAATGTACTGAAGTCTTGAAAATCAGATTGCCTAAAACTCACCCAGGATGAAATAGACCTCAGCAGTCTTATTTCCATAGTCCATTTACATGGACTATGTAGTTAGAAGTCTCCCCTCCAAAAAAGAAACTTCCAAGGTGAAGGAACATTCGTCCTAAGACTTAAAACACCATTAGCTATGTAAGACATATTGAAAAAGGGAAAACAATTCTTCTTTCATTTTATAAAGTAAACATTGCACAAATACTTATTTAGGTTGAGGTGAAGAAACAGGAGCAAGAGCAGGGGAAGTAGAATGGGAAGGGGAAGAGACGGAGAAGAGGAAAGAGAGGGAGAGAGAGACAGCGATAAAGAGAGAGAGAAAGAAAGAAGAAAAGAAACAAAGCAAGATGAAATGTCAGCATTTTCCATGTCTGCAAATCTACTCAACAAACTACCGGATCTGGTCAACAAACTACCAGATCTGGTGCAAACTAGCAATTAATATATTGTCATTCGATGGGGTTTGTTACAAAAATTCAAAACTGGACCAATATTAGAAATATAATAAATAATGATAACTCTTTGAGAAATAATGTCATATAATCATTGGACAAGATTCAAATCTATTTACAATAAAAAAGAGCAAAACAAACTAAGAAGGGAAGTAAAACTCCTTTGTCTATTGAAGGACATTTTTCCAACTTACAGCTACTGTCTTACTGACAGTGGCAAAGTTACTTCTCCTAAGATTGGGAAAATAATAAAATGTTCTCACTCATCATCCTTATCTGACATTATAAACTTGAATAAAACAACACAGGATGTTGTTATTGCTTTTGGTTGCCCACCAGAACCAAATGTTAAGACCCAAGTGCAGATGGCACCACACACTTTGCTTGCAGG
Organism: Dicrostonyx torquatus; assembly: GCA_028555095.1. Lineage (NCBI taxonomy): Eukaryota > Metazoa > Chordata > Mammalia > Rodentia > Cricetidae > Dicrostonyx > Dicrostonyx torquatus. The sequence goes on along the minus strand of JAQHUG010000146.1, from coordinate 1,346,630 downwards.
ACACAGAGAAATCTAGAACTTACTGGGGAGCTTCTTCCCGATGGCTAATTTTTGTAGTGCTGGAAGTTGCTGGGCAGGCTGCAGAGGGTGAACAAGCCTTAGTGCTCTTACCCATAGCTGGGCCCTGGATGCTATAATACTAACCTGCCAGGCAATAGTGGCATGTGCCCATCGATGCAATAGTGGCATGAATGATGTGGGGTAACCACATCATAGGAAGAAATTCATGTCTGGTACAGTAGACCAAGTCCAAGGCTCTTGTATGAGGAATCCATAGGCCCTGGGGAGCAGGGGACCTACTTTTGTTTTGCTGAATGGCTACCTTCTAAATAGGTGTTTATACCCATAGATTAGTGTTACCCTTAGCCTTGGACAGAGGACTTTTGTTTGGAGGGCAACAGTTATTGCAGAGACTGTAGCTGTTTTAAATGCTGAGAATAAGTGACTGCTGAATGCTCAACCTTATACACCACGTCTACATCACTTGCTCCAAGTCTCAGAGGACGTAGCAGAAGAGGGGCAGAGAAAATACGAGAGCTAGGTGATGGGGAGGAGTGCCATGGGCTGCTGCCTTTTAGATGTGACATGGCCTCTGCATTCATGAACTCACATTATCAGCATAACAGTGAACCCCTCAACATTCCAGTGTGGATAGGAGAGGGTCTCAGTAAGGTCATCTCAAGGACCTCGAAGGCTACCAGGGTCAGGGAGGTCATTTTCTCCAGTGGTATGCCTTCTCATTAGCTTCATGAGCTCCAGTAAAAAATGTCCCCTGCCATGCCCATTAAGCCACCCCAATTAAACTCTGTGGGTTACAAAACCAAAGATCTAACAGTAGGAGGAGAATTTGTTGGGGAGAATAGGAGGTTCAGCAGGAGTAGAAGGGGGTGAGAAAGCGATGGGGGTGTGTGAACGTGATCAAAGTACATTCTATGCATATGTGGAATTGTGTAAGAAGAGAACTGAAGGATTTTTGTAAGAAAAGATAATTTAATAATGTATAAGAGATGCCAAGTAAATTAGATCAAAGCTTTATGGAAAGACAATAAGACCAGGAATTGTACTGCTAGACTGTGAGTCTGACTCTAAGATACTGTCATCAAGGCAGTGTGGATGTGACAGTGTGACAGAATAGATGGGTGGTGGATGCAGACTCCCGAAAAGGGTCTGAACAGAGCAAACAGGGCCATCCTGTAGTTTTCTTAGAAGACAAGGGGTGAAGTTGCAGCACAGTGGCAGAGTTCTGGACTCATGCAGGCCTTAGGTTCAGCCCCCAGGACCACAAAATAAAGAAAAAGCTAACTCCATCAGAAGAAAAAAGCCTCTTTCCAGCACAGACCAGCTGAGAGCCTGTATCTCCATGCCACCATGAGTGTTCCTTCTCATGGTATCCTTCTGGGTGGAGTTAGCCCCTTGTAGAAGCTTTTGTCTTGCTCTACTGCTGTTGTCTGTGACTGCTCTCCTCTGCCTGGCAAGTTGCACAGCCATGGTAAGACCTCAGGGACTCTTGACTGCTCGTACTGGAGGCCCTTCAGCATCCTTGGTGCCTCACAACTTTATTCACGGGCATATCTCTGCCCAGGAGGTGCCGATCCCCTTTCACAAGTAAATGTTGGCGAGCCTGCAGCAGCTGCCTACAAGTGGTGCAAAGTAGCCCTTGCAAATTCCCATCCTCTCTTCAGTGATCCACAGACAACCAAGAAGCTATTGGACAGTCTCCTACGAACACCATGCTCCCTGAAAATGCCAATGCGGAGTATGGCTGATGCCGGTTGCCAAATGTGTTGGTTCTCAGCCCCCAGTGGCAGGACCAGGACTAGTGTCTTAAAAGGATCATGTGTCTTGGAAGCTGGGCACATGGCAGGATGTCACGTGTGACGCACAACAGTTATGTCATCATCATCATCAATGGCTCCCCAGTTCCAGGAGAGTCATGAGGAGGGCAGCCCTTAAGGGGTCCAGAGGTGCCCTGAGTCATAGTGTGAAGCATAGCTGCCCCTCTGTGCCTTAGCTTGCCTGAGGGTCACTTGTCCCTCCTAATCCCTGTTGACCAAAGGGACACCAAGTATCCTGAGAAGTGCCCCACCAGAGCTAAGAAGTGGCCTTAGTAGAGAAAATAATTTGTCCTCTAGGGTACCTTGAGGGGAATTCCTTCTGAATTAATTTCCATGTGTTTTCTTTCTGTCTGGATGTGGCTGTGCAGAGGAGTGATGGCTCTGGGGTTCTCTGACAGTTTCCAGACTCTAAACCTGCTTGGACCAGGAGCATTGTGCAGCCCATTGAGCTCTAAGCTCCTGGACTACAAAGCAGGGGCACTGTGGCTTCTCAAGATCAGGGTTGGGTAAATACGATTAGGAGATGGAGAAAAACACTACATAACATTTCTGGTGGGGCTTTAGAGGATGTCTTAAGGACTGGGCTCATCTTGTCTACTTGTATGCCAGCACTGCCAGTGGACATCCAGCAAGAGTGGAGGAGCAAATGAAGGAAATAGTATCACAACAGGTTGGCTTGTTCTGAGGAGAGATTGGGAGGTCTCAGGTCTCAGCTCTCTCTTCCTAGCTGAGTCATTCTCTGCAGTGTAACCAAGCAGACATTCTCAGACATGAAGAGACCACCTGTCCCATCTGCAGAACCGTCACGTGCTCCCAGGACCTGCCAGAGAATCCTGAGCAAGCACAAGCAGAGGGCAGCAGGCAGCCACACTGCCTAAGCAAGGCCTCCCTGTACCCAAAGCCTTGTGGCTTGAACAAAAGCTGAGTTTCCTCCTGGCAGAGTAACTAGAATTCTGTAAGCAGAAGGGAGGATGAAGAGAGGATGCTGTCCGCCCACGGACGAGCTTCAAGAGCCCCTGCCGATGGGGAGTGATAAGGAGCTTAGCTCAGACACTGCTGTTTGATCAAGTTGCCATCTGTGGGATTTACCAACCATGAGTGGGGCTGGGGATATCTCCCTGCTACAGCCTGGCTAGGGCTATGCAGGCACACTTTATCTGATCCTGGGGAAATCACTTTCTAAGTAAGCCAGCCGTGATGGCTACAGAAGACGGCCACTTCCTTATAGTGGGAAGGTCAGTATGCACCCCCTACATCCCTGAAAATAGGCGATTGTGAGCGGCATGCTGCATGTTAAACACCCCCTTGCAGGTCTCAGGGAATGCCCACAGACTTGCACGGAGAGTCAGACTGCAAAGGCAGGCTCTTCCTGGAGATGAGATAGATTCCATTCAATACCACGGACAGTGCCTGAATGGTTTCCCTTCCTTAATGCTAAACACCTTGATGCCCTTAAAATGCCAGGTGCTTTGCCATGGTCGCAGCATCGTTCAGTTTTCTGTGTTCTATGCCACTGTACCAGAGACTCTTGCCAGGGTCTTACTCTTCATGCAACAAATATTGAATCTCCAGAATTAGCCGTCCCTGGAGGAATGAGATTCACCAGGACCCCGCTTGCAGGTCACACCTCTTAGGATTTACAATGGCCACCTCAGCTGTGTACTTTGATGCAAGATATTGGAGGTAACACAGCTGAGGGACAGGCTTCTCAACATGGGATCCAAAATGACATGGAGCCTTTGGTCTATGCAGTGAGGGGTGTCTGGTTTTCCTCTCTGAATGCCTCCCCATCAACAGCTCCACCTGCTGTCATTTGCTGCCTGCTTGTCTAAGCAGTCTTCAAACGGTAGCTAGATGGCTTCCTGGGTCACTCACTGGCTACCAGGTTCAGGTTAAGTGATCACTGTTTCTCACTGGGCAGACAGACAGGTGGATGGGCAGATACACACTATCCCGTCTCTGGCTCTGGTTCTCATGCTTGTATGACTTCTCTTGAGCAGCTCTGAACAAATGTCCATTCTTCCAAGGTAAGATGCTAATGACAAATCCAAGAAACACTTCAACCATTTCTAACTTGGTGAACCAGCGGGTTCACCGGGGCTGTTTATAGGCGTATGGGTGAAGGGCTCCTTACAGGAGCACAAGCAGCTGAAAGATGCCCTGGTAACAACTCATGAGAGCTGCATTCCGGCTCCCCTATGTAACTTACAGGAGCTGTGGAGATTGCAGAATCTTGCTCATACTTAGTTCTGCTTAAATAACCTTGGGGGAAGGGCCATTCACTTTTTAGCTTCCTGAATGTTAAGGGCTTCCTTCTGGAAGGGAGTGACTCAATTTTGAGGAAGTGGCCTCACACTCTGCCTTGTGCCGGGTGTAACCTACATCACTGTTCCCATTGGGAATTAGTGAGGACAAGCCAGGCTCTCCAGTTCCTCTGCTCAAGGGATCTTGACAAATACCCAAGCTCTGTGTGCTCACCCTGATGGCTTCTAGTCTGCCTTCAGGATTGTGCACAGAGGGATGATGGGGCACTGTGACTCTGTTCTTATGCTCTTAGGTCATCAAGCTGATAGTGTCCAACCACATCATAGGAGGTTGCAGTGAACCCTGATGCTGTTAGGGGCAGTCTCCTGTCTCACAACTGGAATTTTTCTACCACGTTAAGGGGCAGCTGGAGCAGCTGTGCCTGCCCAAACTACATTCAGTCTGCAGCGGATCAATATGGCAGCCAATAAGACATCTGCTCCAAAGCATCACGTGTCTTTGGGTGATAGCATTTTGTTCTCCAGCAGAGGTTGAAGTCATATTTCTGTTTTTGCTGCTGTAGGAGCAGGGGCTCATATCTTGCATCAGGCCTAGTGGCAGCCCACCTATCAGCTGTCCACTCTTCCCAGCGAACACCGAGGCTGCCTGTAGTGTGTGGCATCTGATAAGAGCCATATCCTTGTAATCTCATGCCCTCGGGTGTCTGAACAGGATCTAGGCTCATAATGCTTGCACTGTTACCCCTCCAATGGACTGGGCATTGGGCAAAGGATACAAGCAATGCTCACTCAGGTGGAAAGAGCTCTAAATTCCATGTAAATAAGATGAGGAGGGACCTCGGGACAGGTATGTGTGGTGTCTGCTTGCGGCAGGTGAAACTGGTTGCTGAATGGGAAGTGAGCAGGTGAATGAGCCGTACTAAGGGTTTGGACTAATTCAATATGGTGGTGGGGGAGGGGAAGCAGCATCTTAGATTTCTGTGCCGGTGGAGCAGTTCAGTCATGCCGTTCAATAACTGCACCCAGCATCAATTGCTTTCTTGAGATGTGCCAAATACCATTCCATGCTTTTCACATGAGCTGAGCCATCCAATCTTACAAGGAATCTAACAGGTTTATCAGTTACCATTTCACACATTAGAAATGACACCAGCGAGACCAGGGTCACATGAACAATTGAGCTCAACCCACGCATCTCATCCAAGTCAGCTGGAAGACAGATTCTGGGCAAAGCAGCCCCAGAACTGTACATGGCCTCTCTTCCTAGGGCAAGAGAGTGAGCACTGACAGACAAGGAAACTTCTGTGAGGTAGCTCTGCTGATGGAAGGCTTGGGCGAAAGTGACAAGTACTGGGAAGGCAGAGATGACAGTGATTGTAGATATCCAGAGGATGTTTTAGAGAGGCTTTGGGTGTGAGAAAGAATGTTCAAGGGAGAGGTGTAGGGAGAGAAGCAGGGATGTTCGGAAGAAAGAACAGTGTCTGAGACATGTGGAGGAAGCTATTCCAGTTACACGGAGCTTGAGGAAGCTGGCCCACCTAGAGATATTGTAAAGGGAGAGGAGGTGAGCCCAGAGATGTAAGGTGAGCCTTACATCCAACTGAAGGACTCCAAGGACCAAGAAATCCCTGCTTGGGGTGGATCACAACAGTCCCCATAGGCTTCAGTGACACCTGATGAAACAAATGAAGAAATATGGCTAAGATGGGAAACCAGCCAGAGAACTCAGTGTAAGGCAGTGGGGACACAAAGTCCCGATTGCACTGGGCTGTGTTCCCTCACATGTATGATGGAGGAGAGAGCATGCTATGCATAGGGACACAAGAGAGCTGGGAGAGCAGGCTGATTGCACTGGGCTGTGTTCTCTCACATGTATGATGGAGGAGAGAGCACACTATGCATAGGGACACAGGAGAGCTGGGAGAGCAGGGCTGATTGCCAGGTTGGGTGAGATGGCTGTGACTAGAAACCCTGGAAGAGCCAGGCCATTCTTCATGATCCCCAAGGGTTAGGATCCCAAGAAAGCCCTTGCCTCACTACTAGAGCAAGGGCCACAGGGTGGCTTCATCTTTCTATAGAGTTCTAGAATCAGATGGATCAAGTATAGCTGAGATCTACTGGGGTCCTTCAGTGCAATGGGCCCATAAACCTCAAAGTGACTGAGGGACATGGCACAGGTCATAATAACCCCAACTTCCTTTTTGCATTTCCTTCTACATGGTATCGTGGTGTCTCTTAGAAGTCTCTGCCACCATTGCTTTTGCATCTCTGGAATCCAACAGCCACTGAACTTCCAGACCTCAGTATCTTCTAATGGAGTACCTACCTGGCTTCTACTTGCCCTGCAAAATTAGATGTCTCTTCTGGCAATGACTTCCTCTATATGGGAGAGGCACACAGGTGCTAGTCTCCTCTGCGAGGCCTGGTATTCACTTGTGAAAAAAGCTGTCATACGGCTGCTGGGTGACTTAAGCAATGGAAGTGTGCCATATCATAGCCTGGATACTAACAATTCAAGGTCCATGGGGCTGGTTCGGCCTGAGATCTCTCTGTCTTCTCCCTGTATTCTTGCATGGCCTGTCTTCTCCCTGTATTCTTCTTTCTCTGTCGGTCTCTGTCTTCCTATCTGTCTCTCCCTATAATATGTACGGAGTATTTGTGTATATGTGCATATGCATATATAAATATATACACATATATGCATCTGTAAATGCAGGTATATGAGTGCTGCTGCACACACATGGGGGTCAGATTAGTAAGCTTGGATAGTGGTCCTTGTCATGGATGGTTTTTTTTTTGTCCACTTGACACAAGCTAGAGTCACCTGGGAACAGGTAAGCTCAACTGAGACAATGCTCCCACTGGATTGAACTGTGGCATATCTGTGGGGACATTTTTCTTGATTACTGATTGATGTGGGATGGCCCATCTCACTGTGGGTGGTACCACCCCTGGGATGTGGTCCTGGAGCATATAAGAAAGTAGGCTGAGCAAGCCATCGGGGGTAAGCCAGGAGACAACATTCCTACATGGCCTCTGTTTCAGTTCCTGCCTCCAGCTTCCTGCCCTGAGCTCCTGCCCTTACTTCACTTTATGACAGACTGGAAACTGTGAGGTTAAATAAACCTTTTCCTTCTCGTGTTGCTTTTGGTCATTGTCACGGTTGCTTTCCATGACAATGGACACCTAACCAAGGCAGTCCTTGTCTTCTGCCTTGCTTGTGACAGAGTCCCCTTGTTGATTTCCTGCTGTGTATGCCAGGCTTGCTGATGTGGGGATTCTTCCGTTTCTACCTCCATCTACATACAGACAGGAGTGACGGCACTGTAGACACCCTTACCAGGCATCCAGCTTTACATGAGTTCTGAAGAGTCCAACACAGGTCTTCACCCTTGTGTGGCAGGCGCTTTCACCCATCAAGCCATCTCCCCACCCTGCTATGTGTTCTAGCCTCATTGCACCAGTCTTGCTGTCTCGGGTCTACCCACATCCCCTCATTATTTCAATCCCTTCTACAGTGAACCTGTGCCCAAATGGAGTGGCATGATGAAATTCTGAGGATGGTGTTCCAGCGTATGGAAGGTAGAAGGGAGTTTCCTGGCCTCTTTTTGGCTTGGAATGATGGTAATGCCTCTTTAGTCCCATCAGCTTCCCTCCTGACTTTTCCATCAGGAGTTGAAGGCGATAAGCAGCCTTGGTACAGACCAAGGTTTGAAGGCTACTTCTGTTCCTCCACGTTCTTTAGCAAAACCCACTGAACACTCAAGCATTTGCTTAAGATGTATTTGCAGTCGTGATGCCCTCAGGGACCCCATTCAGAAGGCATTTCCATCTATGTGTCGTGAGTCCTTGGCGGGTAGTGATGAAGGAGTGTGGAAGGGGAAGCAGGGGATGGAGTGGAAGCCAGAAAGCTCAGAGCCCTACCTCTGAGAGGGCACTGGCCCAGGCCTTCACTCTTTAATTTGTTTTATTAGCTGGATTCACTAGACAAGCCAGATACATATGTTCCTTCACGCAAGGGGGTGATTCTGCTTCTGGTCCCACGGGAGGAAACACATCCCAGGGCTGAGGCAGACAGTATGTTTTGTGGAGTCTTTAATGCTTTTCCGCATTAAACTTTTATAGTGTTTTGAAAAATTCAGGAAGGAACTTCAAACCCCATGCATTCTGTGGTGTGACTTGTCGGGGAGGCAGCACAGAGCAGTGGTGGCTGGGACATGGGTTTGGGAGGAAAGGCCTGGATTCAGATTCTACCCTACCACTGGCAGGCTGTTTACTCCCCTAGCTGATAATTTCACACTCTTAAGGTGCGGTGAGAGGGGGACTTTTATGAAGGTGGCTGCTGAAGCTCTGGTGACTGTGTCCTGGAGGTCTCTGGGCTGGAAATGTAATCCTCAATTTAGAGGTGGTGGAGACGGGGTCTCACAGAGGAGGAAAGGGCTGGAGAGCTCCACAGGCATGCATTCAGGTCCTAGTCACAAGGGTAGGAAGCATCCAGTCCCTTCTTTATAGATGCCCCTTGAACACATGTGCATCCTCTCCTCTTCCTTGAAGCACAATTAATAAAAACTCAGGGTCAGAATTGGAACTCAACCTGAAGGTCTGAAAAGCCCAACAGCCAGCCACTGGTTCTTACCTCGACCTCAGTCTGAAATGGCAAACTGCTTCTAGAAATCTCAGGATAAAACTATGTCTGAGAGCTGTCTGCCCCCCTCCATCTTATAGTCCTCTTTAAGGCAGGGATTAAAGGCAGACACCACCCAATTTCTATGGCAACTAGTGTGGCTACTGGGACTAAAGGTCAGTGTTACCATAACCTGGTCTGTGAGGCTGACCAGTGGGATTGTTTTGCTCTCTGGTCTTCAGGCAGTCTCTATTTATTGAAATACTATTAAAATGCCACTACACTTCCTCCCCCACCTCCTGCCAGGGATGAGGCTGAATGGTCAGATGGAATCCCCCAAGCCTGGACCCATCTCTCAGCCACCAGAACCATCAGCACGAAGCCTCTGGACCAAAATACCCAATCTTAGGTATCTATGAAGCTGCCCCAAATGCACCGAGGTAGTGCCCCAGGGAGTGTTCAACAAACCAGAATGGGCCCCAGCAGAGTGGCCCCAAGTCTCCTGTCTATAGATGAGTGGGCCTCTGAGTGAAAAATGCATGTCCAAATAGAACTGCCTAACAAGGTAAGTTTGCAAACACGTGTGTTGGCCACGGTTTGGGTTAGTTAGGGTAAAACCCGGACAGTGTGTCCTCTGGGATCTAGTTGTGTGATGTAACTACCAACAGAACTGACAGAGGATCCAGGGAAAGGAAGGAATGAAGGATGAGGAGCCTGGGACTTTAAGACCAGCCATGTGTCTATCAGCCTGAAACCTAGGCTTAGCCCTGTGCAATCTCTCTGCAGGAGTTCTAGGGTAGGTAAGGTAGGGGATGAGTGGGGGTGGCAGAGGCAGCCCAGGCTGGACCATCTCCGCACAGGCTGAATACTTCCTTGTGGCCCTTGGTACCACACCAATGCTGGAGAAGCCTGGATGTGGCAGTGTCTAGTCCCAAACTTCCTCTGGAATGAAGCTGTGTAACCCTAAGTTCTGGTGGGTGGGATGTCAGTAGAGTTATCTCTACCACAATAGGAAGTAGAAGACAGGCTGAAGAGAAAGGCAACATGAGCTAGCTGCAGAGACAGATGAGAATGGGGACAAAGGGATGGAGGGAGAGTACTCTTGTCCTCTCTGTCCTCTCTTGTCTCTGTCTTTGGGTATTAGGAGAGTTCTTGAAAGAGAATTTACTATGATGGCTTACAGGGCACATTAGTCCAACAATGGCCATCTGCATACTGGAGAGGCCAAAGACCTGGTAACTGCTCAGGATATGAGGCTGGGTACCTTGATAGTCCCAGTCAGGTTCTCTGGGCCTAAAAGAATCCTCAAGAGTCTCTAGTCTTCAGTCAATATTAAAAATTCAAAGAGCGTGGGTTCTGATAGCAACAATGGATGCTGGCACCAGGTTGGAGCACCCAGCAGTGGGAAGGGCTGGCAAGAGGCAGAGCCAATTTCCCCTTGGATCTTTGCATATCTGGCATGCCCGATGCAAAGTGCTGCCCACTGGGGAAAGATTGTCTTCCCTCAGTTTGTCCTTCCTGGAAACCCCCTCACAAACCCATCTAGATCTTAGTTAATTCCAGATCCAATGAAGTTGACAATCAGGTTAAATCACCACAGCCCATCTCTGTCTCCTGTTTCTCTCCTCTCATGCTGCCATCTCACAAAACCTTAGGAAGCTGCTAACTTGGAATTCTAGTCAGATGAAATTCCCAGATTGTACCCTGAGAAGTATAGAGAGGGCAAGGCAGTGCCAGAGTTCTGGGAGCCTGGAGCAGTTGAGAGGCCTCTCATGATTGAGCAGCAGGGCAGCTGCAGCAAACCCGAGTGGTCCTTTCTCCTCTGGAGGTGTGGTCTGTGGATACAAACAAAAGACAGAGGGTGGGGTCAGAGGGAAGGGCTGCTCACACAAGAGAAGAGCTGGTTTCCCTGGACTGATGGGGTTCTGACATTTGTTGTGGCGCTCAGGCTGTCCCCTAGTCTAAGTGACTTCATATTGTGAGCCAGTGGCTGCAGGCTGTGCCTTGCCCTGGTAACTCCACTCCAAAAGCAGCATTTGGCTCCATTGTGAGGAAAACGCAGAAGAGGGATGTCCATGGGAGACATCAGTGGCTGTTTAGTGCCAACCGCGAGGGACAAACTGAACAGTAATAGTCCTGAAAGTTGAAAGTTGCCACTTAGAAACTTAGGAAAGTAGGTTGGGTACATATGAACATATGGGTCTATTAAACCATGACAGAAAAACCAGCTGAGAACTCGTAGAATCCAATAGACTGAGAAAAGATCAGCTCTCTCACCTGGATGCCACCAGGCAGTAGATGCCTATCATTCCATTGTCAATAGTCCCAGGAGGACCAACCTACCACAAGGTGTGTGGGGTTACCGTAAAAGCCTGTGATGGTCAGAAGCCAACCTTGAAGAGACGTTGGACTACTTGATAAAGTGCATCCAACATTGCTCGTGGTCATAATGTGTGGCCATCCAATACATTCAGATGTGGAAAGACACAGACCTGTCTGCCCACACTTTTGACAGCGTGCCCAAGATGCTTAGGTTAAAAAGATTGTGGAATAGGACACAGCAGGTTTAAAACCAACAGCAATAAAAGTGCTTGGGTTATTCTTGGTCAACCCCAGAATGCCAATCATCAAGAAATTCTATCAAAACCTGCTTACTAACGTCACAAGAAGAGGTTTCTAGAATGAGCCAGTTCAAATTACTGGCAAGTTCATAACATCAACCCACATCCCAAAGAAAACAGCCCGAAGCTTCTCAAAGCGTTCTGATTCTATCATTTTAAGCCCAGAAAAAAATTTCAAGTAGAAGGAAATAAAGTGATTTTCGTGCATGAGAATCCACAGGAAATCAATTTACCGTCGATGGGTTCTTTGTAAAAGACAGTTCAAAAATATCCCTAAACAAAATAACCATAAATAAAATCAAGAGCGCCACAAATGGCATAAAATCGTGTGAAAAAGAAGGTAGACCCCGCCGTTCATCTCAAATTGGTGATAGTGACATGGTTGTGAACAGGAACAAGACACTAAAACTGAAAGGGAAGGCCCTTGCACGGCAAAGGGACAAGTTGGTGGAAAGGAGTGGGAGGGGCACACTCAACATGTCCCTTCCACAGCTTTGGTTAAACTATTTCTATGTCTTATAGAAAATGTTCCTTTGGATCTGTGTGGCTGAATGATCCTGAGCAATTCTTGGCTGAAGAAGAAGTTAAATCTTTAGCCTCTCTGCATTGTTAGAAAGCCAGCTCCAGTTAGGATGTTAATCATTTCAACTATCAACATCAGGGGACGACAAGAAGATGCCTTCACAGGGTTGGATGGGCCAAATTCCAAACAGTAAGTGTGTACAGTGTTTAGAAGAAAAGACAATTCGAACAAAGTGGATAGACAGAGAGAATCCAGGCTTGAAAAACCATGCATGTGTGTGTGCACGCACGTACACATTGGCCTTGTCAATATATCATTCAAGGAAGAACAAAAGGGCAAAGGTTACAGAACCCTAGCTTAGCATCAGTGTTCTATTTTAGCAGAAGTAGGAAACGGAAAATGCCATGAATGTGCAGCGGAGTCGATTAGCAGAGCAAGCCTGAACACAGGGCTAGCAACACCCTCCAAAACAGAGAATCCTAAAGAAAAGAAATTATAGAATTAAAAGCATACATTAATAAAACACTCAAAATAATGTGAGAAACCAATATGGCTAAGAGAGCTTGTTTGACAACGTTAATGCAATTCGCAGAGCTCTGGGGACAGAGTTGAGTAAACAGAGCAATCTCAAGTTGAAACTATGGGGGACGAAGCCTTTCATGATTATAGCGCAGTTTAGAGGGAGAGAGCTTTGTCTTAGAGCCAATTTTGTGCTCATAAATTTGATATTTATAGCGAAATGGAAATTTTATAGAAAAGCATAAAATACCAAAATTTACTATAGGAGAAACTGAACTCCAGGATGGACTCGTAACTGTCTTAAAAACTGCTCGACAATCTTCCCTTCCTCCTCCACCCCAAGTGCCACCATCAGGTAGTTGGGAAGTAGGGGTCAAGGGCGAGTCCCCCAGACCATCAGAGAGTAGCATTCCCCATTCCCCCCAACATGAAGGAGCACTGAGATCAGAGTGACTACCTAAATGCTTTATAAAACTGAAATATTCCTGACAGTGGCATTGGACAAGAGCAATAAAAGTAATGTAGTGTACTAATTTATGCTGCAAGAGCACGGACGCTAGATACAAACCCCACCAAATTAAATGCAGTCGTAGCTAAGAATGTATCTGTTCAGGCAGGGCACGGGACCAGATTTTATTATTGGAATATAAAGAGTTTTACAGTATGTGTGTGTGTGTGTGTGTGTGTGTGTGTGTGTGGTGGGACACTAATGCCATCATGAAACCAAAGAAAAAAACGTCCTCAGGATTTACAATGCTAAAATCTATAATAAAAGTTAAGTCCCTAGTTTTTAAGTAAACAACCAACCAAACAGATACATAACAACAGCCACACTACAGGAGGAGAGAAAACTCCAAGACTCCAAAAATGTTTTTTATTTTTTACATTGAGTTTGTGTGTATGTGTGTGTGTGTGTGTGTGTGTGTGTGTGTGTGTGTGTGTGTGTATACACGTGAGGAGGTCAGAAGTCATGTCAGATGCCCTCCACTTTATTTTTCGAGACAGGGTTTCTTACTGACCCTGGAACACACTGACTAGCTAGGTCAGTCTGCCAACGGTCCCACATGTGTCTTGTCCCTCCCCACCCCCAGCACTGGGCTTCCAGGTACATACCACCACACATGGCTTTTCACACGAATGCTGGGAATGCAAGATCAAATCCTCATGCTTGTGGGGCAGGTACTTTACCAAATGAGTCTCCTCACCAGTCCCTCCCCAAAGGCGTTTTATCCAACCATGTAACACTGCCTCTTTAGCCACCCTGAGCTCAGTTCCTTTCAAGGTTGGAATAAAGCTCTTAGTGCTCTCCTACAGGGGTTGGATGGGGACAGGGGGGACCCAAGCTGTCAGCACTGGAATATTACATAACTGTGTAAATAGAACAGATGCATCTGCTTGAATACATTGGTGACTTAGAGTCAATAATGCATAGGTACCAAATTAAGGAAAATAAATTAAAGCACTTCCCCTGAAGTAGCTCTACCAAGAGCGATTGAATTCTCTACTGCTGTCCCCCTTTGTCTTCTGTTGTCCCTTGTTTGTATTCTGTTGTATGAGCCTGAATCGGTGCCTGTCTGAAAGTTGTATTTTCTGTCCCTGTGTCTGTCTGTCTGTAATAAAGAGTTTTGCTTTCTCTTTTGCTGAGCAGTACAGAAAGCATCACATAGGGAAGGAATGAGGAATACTTAGCAGAAATCTTTAACAGAGTTTTTACTTTGGATTAAGTCACTGATTTCAGCTGACCCCAACTGACCCAGATGACAAAGAAGCATTGTCAAGTAATAGCCGAATGCTGCTTCCAGCACTTAAGGTGGCTGTTTCTTATAGAAGGTTGCTTTCAACTTATTTGCTGTTTCCAGCACTTATTACCATCACACACACACATACATGCATGCACATGCACACACATGCATGCATGCACACACACATGCACACATGTGCACAAGCACGCACATGCACGTGCATATACACATACCACACACTGCTCCTGGGCCATGGACATGGAAGAGTAGATAGTTTACGATTACAGCAGCATATTAACTTTGGTTGTAAAGGTTGTTTACCTGGGAAATCCAAGGCAAATAAGATTGACTGTGACATTGTTCTGTTAAGGCAGGTTAAACAAACGGGCTGAGTACACCCTAGGATAGCAGTCTTAAGTGACCTCCAGGTGTATTATTAACTCTGGCTGTGAGGTCCAGCAAAAGTTCCAATCTCTTCAATATAAGAGATTTTCCTAATAATGCAGAAGACAGCCAAGAAGCCACAGGACAAAGAGAATAGAAGTCCCTGGATTGCTGTGTTCGTTAACCGGCGGCAGTCAGTATTCTTGACCAGAAACTGTAGCCACAGTCACAGCGGTATGGGCAACCACTAGACATCCAGAATTAACACAGTCTCGTGAAAGGAAGGAATTTCCATCACAAAATTTTAAGGAGATGGTGCTGTTGTTAAAATGTGAGCCACAATTACAAAAGGACCAGATTGCGGATCCCTAAGACCCGCATAAACACTGGGTGGTCATGGTAGCTTACCTGTTTTCCCGGCCTCGGCAGGTGAATATAGGGGATGCCTAGAGCAAAGTGGCTAATGAGACGAACTTCATAGCTGAGCTCTGGGACTGACTGAGAGAGCCCATCTCAGTGAATTAAGGTAGAAGAATGATCAAGGATGATATTATTTACATCCATTTAAAAATTATGTATATACACATACATACAAACACTATACATTGGTGTGTGTGTTTGTGCACAAGTGAGTGAACGTGCCAGGTACCAGAGGAGTCCAAAAGAGGGCATCAGAGCCCTGGAACTGGAGTTACAGATTTGTGAACCCCCAGATATAGGTGCTGGGTACTGAACTCAGGTTCAGGAGCAATACACACTCCTGAACTATCTGTCCGTCCTCACGGACTTGGCCATCTACTCCCCTCCCTTAACCCAGCACTGTGGGGGAGACAAAAGGATTGTTGAGGCTTCCCCGCTAGTCAGCCTAGCAGGAAAGAAAAGAAAACCAACAAAAACAAACAAACAAAAACAAGGGCGAGCTTCAGGTTCAGTGAGAGACCCTGCACTGAGGAAATGAGGTAGGAAGGGGTTGAGTCCTCCCTAGCTCCTGTGTGTTTGACTAGATGTGAATGCTGGGAGTGGACAGCTTCACGCGGAATGCACACACCACACACAAAGCACACGCATGCACAGTTACATAATGTGGGTTTTCTTTGAGGAGAGCCGCAAAGTGTGTTTCACAAATACCCACACAGCCTGGCTGAAGGACTACACTCCTGCGGGACTCCGGGGACTTTGTTCAGAAGTGGTTCCCTGTTTTTCCCCTGGGTGCTGTTGCTTAGGCAACCAACACTGTCTCAGCCTGCAGGAGTATGAGCCGGCACTCAGCCAGTTCAGAGCCTACAGGGGCCAGAAAAGCCCTTACCAATCCATCCCAAGATAAGCAGTCCATCCACAGGTACAAAAGGAAACAGACGGTTGATCCAGGGGCTCAGCATCATGGTGAACACATTCCTGCCTTAGGCCCATGCTCCTTTGACGTATCTCCCATCAGCACCCTTTGTTGATGCTGTGCCTGCCTAACTCCCCTCCTGAGGGAGCATGTTCCTGGCAATTCCCAGGGCTTTCATACATGTTCCTCCTCAGAGCAAAATTCAAGATAACACCTTGGCCAGAGTGTGCCCTACCCCTGACCTCTCATCCCTGACCTCTCACCCCTGACCTCCTACTCCTGACCTCTCACCCCTGACCTCTCACTCCTGACTCCCTACTCCTGACCTCCCACTCCTGACCTCTCACCCCTGACCTCTCACTCCTGACTCCCTACTCCTGACCTCCCACTCCTGACCTCTCACTCCTGGCCTCTATCTCTGACCTCCTAATTTTGGGTTCCCAAACCCTGACTGGTTTGGGACACTGGCTTCTTCCAACTTTGCAGACACTAGGACATCAGCTTTACCCTTCCCTCAGATCCAAGTGACTAACAGTCTCTATGTGGTCATATTTTCTCCTGCATGCTGGGATTGACATACGACCATCACATGCTGACCCTCGATCTACATGGTGTGCTTACTGTAAATTTTATTGCATGCCATCCCCAAATTCAAAGCGAATTTTCAGCTACCATATGCATTCATTTCATACAAGGATCCAAGATATTAGAACTTTAGACCTGTGGGACTCGTAGGGTCACACATGTCACGGGTAGCACAGTTAGCCCTGAACCAGAGCAACATGTGTGCTTGGAGCTTTGGCTGAGCCAAGCTGTCAGCCCCTGGTGTGGCAGTGATGTCCTGCTCTTTACCTGTCCCCCAGGCATGAGGACCTTACGTTCACTGAGCTACCAGGCCTTCCTAGCTGCTGGCTGCTGGCTGGACCATGACGGCTACCTGGCACCATGCCCACTGTCTCCTGGGAGTGGCTAGACTCCCAGGCATAGCTGCTGTTGATGGCCAGGTCTCCTTGGGTCACATACGATCCTAGAACAGCAGTGGCCAGCCTGTGCTATTGGCTCCCATTGCTGCTGACATGGCTCTGGCCACATGGCACCTGTTGTGACGAGTTCTGTGGCTGGGGTGGTAACAAGCACAAGGCCAGTAAGTACCCAGAGCTTCACAGAGATGCACTGAGCTGTGCTGCTTCCATACATGAGGCATTCTTTGAGTGTGGACAGATGAGAGTAGATGGACCAGCCAGTCCCAGCCAGACCCAGCATTACTTCCATTTCATCTTCCCCTGGACTTTGAGAAGAGTGTTTTCTGTGTGTGGGGGGGTGGGTGGGTGATGTCAGGGTTCCAGAAGCTCCTTTGTGGATGACCAGGGCTGACAAGGATTTCCACATGAAGCCCATGAACATTAGCTCCTTAATAGCCTGGGCACAGGTGAGGTATTGACTGCATGGCAGGCACAGTGATTAGTGGTGAGTGCTAGCCCCAAACAGCTGCCCTGCAGGTTAAATCACAAGGAGCCCTTGATGAGCTCTGCCTTTCTGTCCTCTCTCCCCCTTCTCATTGCTCCAAGAAACAGCTCCATCCCCCAAGGGATTTTTAAGACAATGAATCAGCATGAGCACTACCTCAGGGATGCTGAGAGTGGGGTCTTGAGGTACAAGTGTCAGCAGTGACAGAGCAGACCAATGTAGAACTCCACCTCCACGACTAGTGGGAGTGTGTGTGTGTGTGTGTGTGTGTGTGTGTGTGTGTGTGTGTGTATGCATGTGCTCTGCTCTGCAGGGTGTTCAGGGCTCACTTTCTGAGCTACTTTCCTATTTTGCTTTCTAATGCTGCAAATACTACAACCAAAAGCAACATGGGGAAGAAAAGACTTATTTCGGCTTACAACTTGCAATCTATTGTTGAAGGAAGTCAGGGCAGGAACTCAAGCAAGGTAGGAACCTGCTGGCAGGAACTGAAGCAGAGGCCATGGAGGAACACTGCTTACTGGCTTGCTCTTCATGTTTTCTTGGGGTGATACCACCTAGTAGTGGTTCTCACCCTTCCTAATTCTGTGACCCTTTAATAGAGCTCATCATGTTGTAGTGACCCCAACCTTATAATTACTTTCATTGCTTCATAACTGACTTTGCTTCTGTTATATATCATAATGTAAATACTTTTGAAAATAAAAGTTTCTCAAAGGGGTCATGACCCACAGGTTGAGAACCATTGACCTACAGTGTGCTAGACCTGGCCACATCAATCATTGATCAAGAAAATGTCCTGCAGACTTGCCTGCCAGCCAACCTGATGATAGTGTTTTCTCAGTTAAGGGTTCCCCTCCCCAGGTGACTCTGGCTTATGTCAAGTTGACCAAATTCAACCAGCATCTGTCTAGAGTTGCCTCAGCAGCTCCTGGAGGGGTCAGCAGAGATAGTGGTGAACAAAAACAGTCTCCATGCTTGGTCACAACTGCTTACAAGAAGGTGGGTTAGGTCTCTGGGGCAGTGGAAAAACTTTTGGTTTTGGTGGAGGTGCATCCATCCAATGGCAGGGAACTCACGGTACCTGTTCTCTCTGTGGAGGTATAGGGTGAACTGGAAAGGAGACCATTGTGTGGAACTGTGCCTGCAGCACCCAGCAGCCCCAAGTTTGAGCGTGTGAGCACACAGCTCCAGTGTTCCCATGCAGCGGCTCTCTGTCCGGAACTGTATCTGTACAATGACACAGCACAGTCCTCCAGGAGAGCCTAAGGAAGAGGGCTCCCACAACGAGAGGATTCCACTTTGCAAGGGACACAGCTCAGGGTGATGTACCGGCAATCGCCGGGGCCCATCACTCATTGCAAATGGTCCCTGGCCACTGTGTGCTGGGAAGAGAAAGTGTCTTATTATTGCTCTGAGCCTGCGTGTAAGTCTCTGCCCAGCTTAGCAGGGAGAGGAGAGCGGCTAGGATCACATCGAGCTCAGGTCCCAGGATGCAGGATATTAAATCAATCAAACTAAATTAAAAGCTTTGGTCATCTCTTGAACTCAGGGTTGAGAGGCGGCTCTTTCTTCTCATTGCAACTGTTTCCCTAGAGGGTGCCCAACCTGCGGGGATCTGTGAGGGCTGTGTGCTTTGAATTATTTAAGGACTAAACAGGACTAGGAAACCAAAAAGTATCCCGCCACAGAAAGTTTGCTGACAGCTTCTCCTGCAAAGATTCGGCTGTGCCGGGTGTTAAAGGAAGGGTAGAAATGGCAACCAGGCAGGCGTGGCTGTCACCACTGTTATCTCAGATGAGGAGACCCCATTCAGCAGCAAACTGGCTGCTGCCTTTTGGGGATTTTTGTTTTAAGACAAGTTCTCATGTGTTCCAGGCTGGCCTTGAATTTGCTTAATACGCCAAGGTTAAACTTGGAAGTCTGACTGTCCTGCCTCTGCCTATGGAGTGCTAGGATCACAGGTATATGGATACAGTTTCCTGCATGAGAGCCAAGCACTCTACCAACCAAGCAGCAACCCTACTTGTACTCTGAGGTAGGGGGCACCCTGAGAGAAGGTGTAAGATGTAGTCAGAAACTTTGATCAAACCCCACAGTAGAGGCTACTGGCACTGGGGAAGTGAATGGAACCTGAGACCCTTGATTACCACTCACGCTCACCAGCTCTATGGACTGAGGCACCACTGACTGTCTTCTCACACTCACCTAAGCATGCTTGTTGAATCCTTGTTGTAGTCCTGGGTTACAGCAGCAACACATGATAGATAGCACTTCAGATCTTGGGAGACTACAGAGGGATCTCAGGTCTGCCCAGCATGCAAGAGTGTGCAGGGGGGCGTGGGAAGAGCTAGCAGATAAGTAGCAGGGAAGCAGAGACCAGCAAAACGGATGAGCATCTCTGGTTGGGAAAGGACATGTTTGGGTTCTGGGTGGGCTAAAGGAGGAAAAATGAAGCCAGGTCCTGGGAAGAGGCAGGGTGGGCTAAAGGAGGTGAGGTGAGCCCCACCAGAGGAGGGTAGTGGAACCCAATTGCACAGGCATTGGGGCGAGGCGCGACTATTTTGTATTCAGTGAAGAGCTGGGGCAAGTGTCAATTGTTGAAGTGGGGACATATCTTCATTCTAACCGAAGCTTTGGTGGCCTCTGGTGAAGGCTTTAGTTAGGTTTTGCTCTGACTGTTTTTCTTAAAAACTGGTTTGTTTTTAAAATTGATTTTTATTAAGCTCTACATTTTTCTCTGCTCCCCTCCCTGCCTTTTCCCTCCCCTTCAACCCTCTCCCAAGGTCTCCATGCTCCCAATTTACTCAGGAGATCTTATCTTTTTCTACTTCCCATGTAGATTAGATCCGTGTACGTCTTTCTTAGTGTCCGTATTGTTGTCTAGGTTCTCTGGGATTGTGGTTTGTAGGCTGGTTTTCTTTGCTTTATGTTTAAAAACCATTTATTAGTGAGTACATGTGATAGTTGTCTTTCTGTGTCTGGGTTACCTCACTCAAAAAAATGTTTTCTTTTTCTTTTTTCTTTTTTTT
>JAQHUG010000146.1:1291475-1324388 GCA_028555095.1 Dicrostonyx torquatus | reverse complement strand
CCTTGTCTTGTTCCTGATTTCAGTGGGATCATTGTAAGTTTCTCTCCATTTGTTTGATGTTGGCTTGCTGTATATTGCCTTAATTATGTTTAGGTATGTTCCTTGTAACCATATTCTCTCCAATACCTTTATCATGAAGGGATGTTGCATTTTGTCAAAAGCTTTTTCAGCATCTAATGAGATGATCATGTGGTTTTTATTTTTCAGTTTTTTATATGGTGGATTATGTTGACAGATTTTTGTATGTTGAACCATTCCTGAATCTCTGGAATGAAGCTGACTTGGTCATGGTGGATGATAGTTCTGTAATATTTTTGGATTCAGTTTTCCAGAATTTTTATTTAGTATTTTTTCATCAATGTTCATGAGTGAAATTGGTTTGTAATTCTCTTTTTTAATAATGTCTTTATGTGGTTTGAATATCAGGGTCTGTTTATGTCTTATGTATGTTTGCATCTGTGTCTGTGCATGTGTTTGGGTACCTGTGGAGGCTAGAAAAAGACATTGGAACCCCCAGCTTGAGTTACAGGCAGTTATGAGTTGCCTGACCTGGACACTCAGAACTGAACTTGGGTCCTCTGTAAGAGCAGTATATGTTCTTAGTAGCCACAGCATCTCTCCAGCTCAGACCTTCACCCTTGCTATTCCCTTGACTGCACTAACTATGCTGACAGATGTTTGGTCAGCCTCCTTGAAAGGCCTTTAGGAGATGACTCTCCAAGAGGACATAATAGTCCTTACCCCGCATGTGTCTAATAACAAATGTTAAAATACAGAGAAGTTGAGTATGTAAGGAGAGATGTAAGAAGCCACTGTTAGTACTGTAATCTTCACACCCCTCTATCATAGGTGCGGTTGAGTATGTAAGGAGAGACGTAAGAAGCCAGTTAGTACTGTGATCTTCACACCCCTCTATCATAGGTGCGTAAACCCAGCAGGCAAAAGGGACCAAGGATATAGTTGACATCACCAGCTCCATCAGTCCTCTAGATACTGTTCATATCTGTAGACTGCTTTATCTGACAACATCAGAGAATACACTTCTCT
Source organism: Dicrostonyx torquatus (assembly GCA_028555095.1). Lineage (NCBI taxonomy): Eukaryota > Metazoa > Chordata > Mammalia > Rodentia > Cricetidae > Dicrostonyx > Dicrostonyx torquatus. The sequence continues at coordinate 1,323,341 of JAQHUG010000146.1, read as the reverse complement.
CGAGACCATGTGGAACTTTCACCAAGAGAGACTGCATTGTGGTTGATAAGATGCCACTAAAGACTTAAAAGAAGAAGAATTATATACTTCAGGCTCTTAGAAACCAATAACAGACAGCTGTAAAATCCCTGAGTGCTTAGAGACTAAACAACAATACTGTAAATAATATAAGAGCCAAAGACAAAAATCTCAAGTGAATTAAAAAATACTGCGATAAATTAAAAAATGAAAATACAACTTGTTACAATTTGCGGAATGCAGTAAAAATAGTATTGAGATGAAAATTTATAGTATAGAATGCACACACAGGAGAAAGAGCTGAAATGAGTCACCTAAGCTCTTAACCTAAGCAGAGAAAAGGAACTCAAGTAGTAGAGAAAAGAAAATAATGTTCAGAGTAGAAGCTGATAAAGTTGAAAAAAAAAAAGCAGTATAGGAAAAAGAAAATCAACAAAATAAGGATCTATTTCTTTGGAAAGGCCAATAGGCTAGTAAGTCTCTAACCAGAGTAATTAAAAACAGAGAAAACACAAATTACTTGTGTTAGAGATGAAAGCCTGGACATTGTTACAGATCTAACACAGTGAGAAGATCATGAAAGGAGACTATGAACAGCCCTATGGCCACAATTTACTTAGTCCCTTCTAAGATGTTACCTGTCAAAAGTCACAAAAGAAGAAACAGAAATGTCAAATAGTCCTATGTCCATTTTTAAGAATCAGGAAACACTGGGTCTCTTTGGATTCTAAGAGGAAGGTTTGTAGCCTTGTCCATGCTCAAGGATACCTTCATAGTAAAGTCTGAAGCCCCCTTTGTTCTGACCTGGCTTCTTCCTGGTTTCTGGATGGCTGGAACTTCTTGCAGGAAGAAGTGTGATTGTGTACCCTATTTTCAGGTCTTCGATTGAAAGAACATCTCATTCTGCCAGGACAGCCCTTTGACCTCCTCACTGAATGACTATTCCTGGATGATGTCATCCTCCTGGGGTAGGTGGGGCTAGAATGAGGTGATCCATAAGTCATTTGTTTCCCTCCAGCCCTTCCAAGTGATGGGTAAGGACATGAACCCCTTCCTGTCTCAGTCTCCTATCAACTACCTCTTCGGCCTCCTATCCTGAAGCCAGGCTTTGCTATCCCTTCTTGGGGTACAGAGCAGACACCATGCATCTGTTCCTCCAGGTAGATATTCAACCTCCTGGTGAGCACTGGGCCTCTTCCATGGACATTAAGTCAAGTCTAGGATTTCAAAAATGAACAGGGCACTTTCCCATTTCTCCTGGCTTCCAAGCCTGGCTGTCTCTGCCGTGTGCATCCCTGTGGAGTCATGGGTATGATGAGCTCAGAGCCACTGCAGATAGAGACCTGTGCCTGCCCTGCCCTCACCATCTTCAGAAAGGTGGAGAGAGCTGTGAGCTGAGAAGAGCCTTTTACAAGAAATTGCAATGCTCTTTCTTTTTCCCCTGATGGCTAAAACCAGGGAATCGAACATTTTTCAAGGAGAAAAAAAAGAGCATAAATCAGGATGAACAAATGCCCAATTTTTGCTCTCCAAATGGAGGGATAAAGTGATAGATGCTTGGAGCTGAGGACTTTATCCCTGTCTTATCAAAGTGACCTCCAGTAAGGTGACACTCCCTCACCTGCAGTTTCTCAAGGAGGGGGTGTCACAGCAGGCAGGGGCTTACTTCTCTGTTCCCTTTGGCGTGGCTGTTTGCTGACTTCTACTTTCCCATGCACCTCCATGCTGGTCTTGGTGGTCTGAGGCCTGGCCCCTCCCCTGGTGACCTGCTCATGTCCCTGAGCTGTCTGGAATATGGGGAACAAGGAGTCTCCCCCCCTCATCGCACCTTTGGTTTCCACCAGGTTAAGTGTTTCCTGCACTTTCTCATAACTGAGAACATAGCTGTCTATTTCTTGTTCTTGTACTGAGATCTGGTAGCCATATTTCAAGCACACACTTGGGCCAGATGCTTTGAGATGCTCTAATCCCAGTCCTACAGAAAAGGAGGCTCAGGAAAGGAGTCCCTACCATCCCAAGCCTGTGATCATGTATTATTCTTTTTTTCCTGTTTTTTTTTTTTTTTGAGATAGGGTATTTCTGTAGCTTTGGAGGCTGTTCTGGAACTAGCTCTTATAGACCAGGTTGGCCTGGAAATCACAGAGATCCTCCTGCCTCTGCCTCCTGAGTGCTGGGATTAAAGGTGTGCGCCACCACCGCCCAGATCATGCATTTTTCTTAAAGGTCCCTGTTCCCACATGCTTTTTTGTGTATGTGTGCAAGGGTATGTATATGTGTGTATGTGGTGGCACATACATGTATGCAGTCATGTGCATGTGTGTTAACATAATTTTGGAGGTCAAAGGACAACCTTAGGTATTCCACCCCAGGAGTCATCAACATTGTTTTCTAAGACATGGTCTCATGGTCTGGGGCTCACAATTCAGCTAGACTGGCTGGTCATAGAGCCCCAAGAATTCTCCTATCCTCACTTCCTCAGGGTTGGGATTAAAAGCTTATGCCACCACTTCTAGCTTTTTCCATGGGTTCTGGATACCGAAAGCAGCTCCTTGTGCCTGCATGGTAAACATTTTACTCACTGAGACATCTCTCAGCCCCCCCCCCCATTTCTTTAACTAAACACGATCGTATCAATTCAGAGTGCAGTAAGTGGATGTTAGAGATGTTTGCACAATGACTGGTATGCATCAGACACGAACCAAAGAGCTGCCATTGTTGTCTGTTTGGCACTTCCTGGATATTTATTTCAAAAAATGGTCTAGTTGTTCACTGCTTTTATTCCCTAAAAAGGAAATGGAGGAAACACAGTGTAACCAAATCTCAACGGTCCTTTACATTCTCGACTGTGCCCACACTGGCTGGACACAATGTATACATTTTCCTGCTCTTTAAAGAAATTGTGTGCTCTAATTAAGAAAAAAAAGAAAGTTTTCTCTGAGCGTGTTAATTATCTCGCTTGTCATATGAGGTATTTGTTCTGGATGACAGGCCATAATTAGTGCAAGAACAGACTGGTGGTCCTGCGAGAAGACAGAACCAAGAGAGGCTGGACTGGTGCCCGCTCAGGAGCGACACTGAGAGTGGGAGGGGCCTCAGGCAGAGCCTCTGGGTTCAGTGGGAGAGTAATCTGCCTCTGTGCATTCCCAAGGTGCCCAGACCACTGGAGTCTTCTGCTTAGCTCCCTGGGGAGCTAGTCACTGTAAGGCTCTCTGCTTGTGTAGGCATTAACAAGGGCATTTTCATCCATTCCAGCATGGAACATAGGTGAGGTGCTGACGAGGGGCATGGTTCTCAGGAACTCTGTGCTTTTCCTGATACCTTTTAGGGAACTGACGGGGAACACAATGTGTGAGGAGATGCACTGCCTTGGTCATGGGACGTGAGCTCATGCGTTGTGTTATGGGGAGGGGTAGACATGAGCGAGTGTGGCGGCACGTTCTGTGCATTCAGGGAGGGATCCCAGTTAGTCCAACTGTGTAGAGATCCAGGACTCCACCCTGGCCCCTGGGGCAAAGCTATGAATGAGAACACCTTGCCTGCAGGGAGGGCAGTACTCTCATGGAAACAATTGTAGGAATACAGTCTCTCAACTCCAAATCCCAGCCCCTCCATCTTTCCTGGATTGTTTCTTTAGTCTCTCCCACAGACAACCAGACCCATGAATTATGGCTAAGAGCCAAGAGCAAAGATGGGAGCCTCTCTTCCAGCCTCACTCCTGCCCTCCCAGTGACTCGCCAGTAGTTGCAGAGGGCACAATAGATTCTGTTGACGCTACCAGAGAAAGATCTGGTCATCGAGGAGCCTCATGAACAAGGTTGAGACGTCAGGCAAAAGTGACTTAGCTGCTGTACTGGAATTCTCTTGCTGTAGCCACAGGCCCATAGTGATCAGTGTTCTTACCAGGGAGGAGTCAGGGATAGACAGGAAGACAGGAGGCCAGCCGGACCTTCCTTTGACATGTTCGCCACAAAACTGGCATGGTCTTGGAGGTGGGACCCCTATGTGTCCAGGGGCTGGCTAAGGCTGCCTATGAGTGCTGAATCTAGTTGGCTGTCTACAGTGTAGAGGTAACGGAGATGAACACAGCTCAGTAGCACCTTCTCTAGCACACATGAGACTTGTTTCTAACACAGAGAGGGAAATGGCCGCCCACCAGAGGAGAGAGATGCCTGGCTCATCTCTGAGATTGTGTAAAGGCTTGTTTGGAGGTGTTATTACTGGCAGCATGTTGTGGCACTCACAGACACTTCTATTAGACAGATGTTAAGTGTGTTATTGGGTTTAAGATGCTATTATAATGACACGGAGCCTCTGCTTCACCACAGTTCACACAGAAAGGTTTCGATGCTTGAGAATATTCCAATTTCAAGGTTAATTAAAAGACGATCACGCTGATTTGCCTTGGGGGGAATCTCCATGCACACAGGCCACCACGTGAGTGTCAATTTTTATTATCTATGAGTCTCTTTGCCAACCCTCCCTCCCCAAGCTTGTCCCGTCTCAATGCGTTGCAGCAACTCTCCTCCTAAGGAGTTTTGACAAGACATGGGCTCCAATAAATTTTATAAAGTCTGTAATGTAGGAAAATCACGGTTTCAGAAAAAAAATGTTTTAAATATCAAAGTACTGAAGAATACGTTCAAAATCTACAAGGAAGCCTAAAATAATTATGCCCTGGAGGTAATATTAGCATTACACGGGCTAAGATTGTACCAGAGAGGAAGCAGGCACCCTCAAAGCTGTGTTCTATGGTCCAGGAACTCCTCTTCCTCTTTAATGCCTAGACCCCTGACTGAATCTTGGTACGCTGGTTCTACCCTTTGACATTTTAAAGGTTTATTTGTTTGCTTATTACATGTATGAGAGTTTTGCCTCCATGAATGCATGGTCACCATGTGCATGCTGTGTCCACAGAGGCCAGAAGAGGGCATCAGATACCTTAAAGCCAGGCTTCCAGATGGTTGTGAGCTGGCAGCTGAGTCCTGGTCTCCTAGAGCAGGGAGCGCTCTTTACTGCCAAGCCACCCTGCCAGTCCTTGATTTCCACCTGTTGAAATACAAGCTAGGTTTAGACAGAGACAAATCATTGCTGTAGTTCCAGTTGACCCAGTTGGAATTCACTTCCAGGCAGTCACCAGAGAAGTGAATTTCTGGCTGCTGGCCCCTGCCTGAGCAGAGCAGCTACAGCCTGTCACCAGACTAACTCACCAGGAAAACATGATGACTGCCTACATAAGCCAGCCGCTTGGAAGTAGATCAATGGAACTCACACCCAGTCCTGCAAGCCTGGAGCCAGCCCCTGAATATTCATACACCCATGCAGACATGGTGCTGGCTGCATCTTGATCAAAAGGCAACAACAGGAAGTAGTTTTAGTGTCACACTGAGTGAAACTTGAGCATATATGAGGCCTCAAAGTCCACCTCTACAAAGACACACTTCCTCCAACGAGGCCACACCTACTTAACAGGGCCACACATCTTAATAGTGCCACTCCCTATGAGACTATGGGGCCAATTTCATTCAAACCACTATATTCCACTCCCAGCCCCCAAAGGCTTATAGCCACATCATAATGCAAAAATGCATCCAGACCATCTTAAAAAAATCTCTCTGATACTCATGGCATTCACTGTAATCCCCTGTAAAATTACAACAAACAAAACAGACCACATACTTTCAACATATAATGGCACAGGCTATACATTACAATTCCAAAATACAGGGAAGGGAGTATAGTGAGGAAATATTGGACCAAAGCAAGACTGAAAATCAGCTGGGCAAACTCCAAACTTTGCATCTCCATGTCTGATGTCAAAAGGCTCTTCAGATGTCCATCTCTGTTTAGCTTTGTTGACTGCAATGCACTTCTTTGTCTTGAACTTGTTCCATTTCCTGTTAGCAGTTCTCCTCAGCAAGCATCCCATGGGTCTGGCATCTCCAGCATCTTGGGTTCTCCAAGGCAACCCACGCTTCAATTTTACAGCTTCACAAAATGACCTCCCTGGGTCTGCATTCAGGGTCACTGCTGACATATGCCTGGTCTCAGTGGCTTTCTTCAGGTATGGAGACAAATTCCATAGCCACTTCCTTTTATCCTTAACTCCAGAACCGTATGGATGAAACAAGTTCTGCTGCTTGCTGGGGATGAAGCATCGTCCCCTCATTTAACTGCATCTTCACCAGCTTTCTGTTTTCCTTTGCTTCCTATGCTTGACTGTTCCTGAACTTGCTCTATATACCAGACTGGCCTCAAACTCAGAGATCTGCCAACCTCTGCCTCCCAAGTGCTGAAATTAAAGGTATGTACCACCACACTAGGCTGTAAACTTTTCTTTACTTCTTTTTCACAAGTTGGAAACTTAGCTGGGTGATATCTTGTCCTGAGGTCACCACTCCCTTTATTCCATTTCTTAAATTGGTTATTTCCTTGAACACAGGATTTAGCTCTATTCCACTTCCTGGTACCCCTTTTCTCAATCTGTACATTTTGCATTTTTATTTGTTCAGCTTGCTCAGTTTTATTATAAATCTTTATCAGAGTTAATACCTATAACCAATGCCAGTCTATACTAGGCTGTTTTGAGATTTCTTCTGCCAATGTAATTAATCCAAAACTTCACTTTAGCTTCAGGCAAACTTTTTGGACAAGGACAGTCACATTTGTCATCAAAATACCACAAGACAGATCTCTAGGCCACATACTAACATTTTTCTCCTCTGAAACCTCTTGATCTCCATAGTTCAAATCATTCTCAGCATCATTGTACTCCATGCTCCTACTAGTATGGCCCATTAAGCTGTGTTTAAAGCATTCACTGCTTTCTTAACCCAAAATTCAAATTCCTCCAAACAACATTGTCAGAATTATCATAGAAATACCCCAGTCCCTGGTACCAACTTCTGTCTTAGGGTTTAACTAAGGTGTTGGCTTACATCTTCAGAGGTTTAGTCCATTATCAATCATGGCGGTGAACATGGCAGCATTCACATATATCATGGTGCTGGCTGCATCTTGGTCAGCATGTAGCAGAAAGTTGTCTGTGTATCACACAGAGTGAAGTTTGAGCATATATGAGACCCCAAAGCTTGCCTCCACAGTGACACACTTCCTCCAACAATGACATCCAATAAACGCCACACCTAATAGTGCCACTCATTTGGAGGCCATTTGCTTTCAAAACCACACACCATAATGATGGAGGTTGCTATAGTGTATAAGGGGGTAGCTCATGATAGCCCATCATGGATCCCCTTCCAGCAGCAGATCTATAGAACTGAAGGTCAGTCTACTTTTAGGGGAACTTTCTTGGAGGAGGCAGCCAAAGGGAGAGAATAAGACATGAGTGAGGACAGGAAAGAGGCTGAGAGCAGAAGGTGTTGGGGAGAAGAGGAGGACTTGAAGAGAGGAGGCTCCCAAGAGAGGAAGCAGGTTCATGATAGGACCACTTGGAAAGCAACTTGATGAAGGCTTACAAGTAGATGGGGTGACTAGTGTGAAGTCAGTGAAATCCCTGAGGTCCTGAAATCCCTGACTTAGGTAGATGAGCTGTTGACTCTCCCTGGTCACTTTTCTGAGTCCTGGGGCCAGTTGCTCCCTCTCTTACTTTCCATGTCCACAAGCCCATTTGTGGCTTTAGCGTACTGTTAAATTAAGCATGTTTCTGACTGATTTTTTAAAAGAAATTCCCTGAAGAACTGACTGTGATATTTTCCTCCAAGTCAACTCTCACTTATTGAAAATACTGCTTCTATGACCAATAAATCAGAAACCTGAAGGGCGAATCTTATATTGATATTTCCCATTCACCATCCTGTGTTGGCATGAGGGTAGGAGTCATGCATTCATTCATTGGTTCGTTCACTCATATCTGCATTTCCCACACAGTCACACCATCTGTTCTTTTATGTGTGTGTTTATACATGTGTGTACTCAGTGAGTTCTAGCCATCCTTCTGTCTCCATCTACCCTGTGCTGGAATTACATTGGTTCTAGGGATCCAACTCAGGTCCTCATGCTTACACAGAAAGTACCTTAGTGACTGACACCTATCCCCAGCCCCCAAGACCACCCTATATAAAGGACATGAAAGAAGTAATTCCTTGCTCTTTGCTTGCCTTCGCTCTCACTAGCAAACCCATTCCTTCACTGTATGAGATCCTATTGCTTTGGGATTCTGGTGTACACTGGAGACTACTCAAGATATCCAGCCTCGGGGGCTGAACCACTATCAGATTCTTGGACTTTCCACTGAGAGACAGTCATTTTTGGAATAGTCGGACCACCGCCTGTAAGTCACACTAATAAATCATAAGTTTTCATTACATATTTAATACAGATATATCATTTTTTCAGTTCTGTTTCTCTAGAGAACCCTGACTAATAGAAGAACTATCAAGGATCTCCACAGCCTCCAACCTGCATGGTCCCACTGTCCTTCACAGGTCCAAGCAACTGCAAGGAAGTTTGGGAAAGTCTTTCTGAGGAGCCTTGCAGAGAGGACAAAGGTGGTGAGAGGCACTGACATCTCCACACAATCTTCAGGAGAGAAGAAGGGGACCTTAAACTGTACCAAACCCAGCCTTTGCTCTCTTAAAGCTGCTTTCGCCGGCATATTTGATCACAGCAGCAGGAGAAGAAACTAGGACAACAATGCTATAAAACCCTCAAACCAGGAGGGCATCTACCTTGCCTCCTCTGGGCCCTGTGGCCAATGGGACCAGGATGGTGACAGTGGCCATGTTTCACATCTGCTCAGAGCTCAGTGTGGATTCAGGCCAAGGTTGGGAGGTCACTGTACAGGGGTCATTGTGGAGACTCTGTAGCTAGGGGAGGATCTGATGTCCATGGCTGGGGTGTACCATGCTCATCCACAGAGAGCATCCTGGCATGACCAATGATGCTCAGCAGGAGATACAAACTGGAGAAGAGCCTCAGCCCAGGAGAAAGTGGAGCCAGGCACATGCATGTGGAATCCGCTGCTGCTCCCCAAACATTCTCTTTGGAGGAAGGGCTGAGAGTGGGAGTAGAGGATGTCTGAGGCTCAGCAGCTGTGTGGATGAGTGGCTTATGGTAGCAAAAAGCTATCTGTGAAATTAGTACAACCCTACTGTACTTGTAGTGCCAGACTCTCAAGGAAATATGGCCACCTGAAGGTAGCCTTTCCATAGGGGTTGGCAGAAGATGATGTGAACAAGACTGGACATACGCGTAACACTCATGGTGTTTCTCTGTGTCTGGACCTCTTCTGCTTTGGAGGAAGCAAAGGCAAAGAATGGGGAGCTGGGGGGGCCTTTCTACAGGGAAGGGCTGTGATTCACCCCCAGTCTCTCTTTCCAGTGTAGACATGAGAGCACTGTTTCTGACAACCCCTTTTGCAGAATATGCTCAGCTACATGGGAGCCTAACATTTTACTGTTTCCATGGCAATGGATCTTAATTATATTAGGTGTCTGGACAGCAAGATCACCAGGAATGTCAGCTAGCAGCTTCATCTGCTAATACCAAGTTCCACTGGGTTCTGGCACTACTCCATGGCTGCCGACGCGAATATTTACCACTGGCAACATTTGATCCTGTCTCTCTCTGAATAGCCCCACCCTTCTCCTAGTACCTCCCAGTTTTTCAAAACCAGACAGTGGGCTCGTCCCAGACTTATTGTCCCTAGCTGCCATAGTTCATGGGCCCTAATGAGTCCCCTGGGGTCAGGACTTGCTTTATGCTGTAGAATAGCCGGCGAATATTGCTGCTTCTGTTCTGAGTGCAGAACATCACCCTATCCACACATGGAACTGTGTTCTGTTTCCTGTTCAAGGTCTGTCACAGTCTAAATGGGAAATGTCCCACAGAGGGTCCCATGTTTGGTGACACAGTCCTCAGCTGCTGGTGTCATTTTGACAAACTGTGGCATCTTTAGAAAGTGCCAGATTAACTACTACAGTTTGTCCACAAGTCACAAGATGTGTGTTCCATGAACAGAACCTTCCCAATTACTCCAACCACTAAGGGACAGGCTTACATTCTCATTCTCTCTCTCTCTCTCTCTCTCTTTCCCTTCCCCGCTCCCTCCCTCCCTCCTTCTCTCTCTCTCCCTCCCTCTCCCTCTTCCTTTCCCTCTTCTTCTCCTCTCCCTCTCCCCCCTTCTCCTCTCCTTCCTCCCCACTCTGTTTCACACCAGTTAGGCCAACCCATGTGCAAACCGCTCCACACCGCTGCGGATAGACTCACAAGCCACTCCTACCACAGGCTGCCCCCACCATGATGGATTTTATCCCCTCAAACTGTGAGCCCAGATAACTCCTTCCTTCCTTATTTAAGCTGTTTCTAACTATGTATTTGGATACAGGAGAGTTGAGCAAAGCAAGGTCCAAAGAAAACATCTTTCCTTCCAGGAATCCTCACTCAGCAGCTGCTCTGGAAGGCTTCCTTCCAGGCTTTCTACACTCACAGTCTTTAGTTAGATTTAGTGATGCTTGGGCTGGGCAACGTAGCTATCCCCTATCTCCCTACTTCAGATGCGTGTCTGTGCCAGCTCTTACGAGCACAGAAAGACTGTGTCCATGTCCAGGCTTCTGCCCTTTGGATACAAATGTGGGCGATGACTCTTACTTAGCTGAAGAAATTACAAAACTCATTCGGGTGTTCTCTGCTAATAATTAAGTCAGAATCAGTGGAGTTTATCCAGAGAGTTCAGCACACATAGTGATATTAACCTAGATTTCAGCTTGGAGTCTTTAACTTGTTGGGCAGCAGCGGACTGTGTGTGTGAAGCTAATTAAAATAGTTACGGTATTGAAGACACTAGCCTGGACTCCAGTCCCTTCAGGATGTAGAGAGAAAGTCATGGGAATATGGAACTCAGCATATATCCTCTGCATAAATGGCCTCTATAGGTGGTGTGGACACCTCCCCGAGGTGCATCCTAGCTGACCAGCCTAGGAGAGGCTAGATCTAAGGTTCTCACAGCCAACTGTCATCAGAACCTTATACATGCTCTGAAAGTGGAGCTCCATAGGTACAGAACAAACTTTTGGGGGAGCATAGCTATTATGACAAGATCATATAACGTCTGCACAAAAATTGGACTCTAGAATTGATAATGTTGATCCCTCCGGTTTGAAGCATGACTCTCTTTCTGCAGGGCACCTTCATTTGGGATAGATTGTGAAGCTGACCTTAGCGTGCCACCTCTTCTATTATCCCAGGGCTAGGGGACAACTATTCCTTGTAGACCCAGTAGGTTAGCCTGGTGCACATGTCCTTTCCAGTCCCCATGTGCACAATTCATTCAGGACTGTCAACACGTCATCTGGTTCTTTTCTGACCTGTGAGTGTCCTGCTGAGCAGCTGGCCACGCATCTACCATGGGCTCTGTGGGAGTAGGTCAGCACTTCTCTCTGTTATTACAGTTGTGACCTTGTCTTGTCTGCATGGCAATCGGACTCTCATACATCACAGAGAGGATCTTTGTTGATTGGCTCTGTGGGACTCCTGCAGGTTTCACTATGTCTTCCCCAAGATTAGGAAACTTTCGAAAACCACTTCACATACATGTGTCTTTCTCATCCTCTTCTCCCCCGTGATACTCTTGAGGACACTCTTTGCTTCTTAAAGATGACCCGTAGCTTTCAAAGGCTTTCTCTTAGCATGTTGGTTAGTTTTTTTTTCTTGTCAACTTCATGCAAGTCAGAGACATCTGAAAAAGGGGAACCTCAATCAAAAATGCCTGCACAAGATTGGCATTTTCCTAATTGACAATTAATGTGGAAGGATCCAGCCCACTGTGGGTAGTCCTACCCCCTGAGTTGTATAAAAAAGAAGGCAGAGTAAGCCATGGGGTGCAAGCTGGTAAGGAGCGTTCCTCCATGGTCTTGGCTGCAGTTCCTGCCTCCCAGTTCCTGTCTGGAGTTCCTGCCCTGACTTCCCTTATAATAGGCTGTAAACTGGCTGGGGAAACAAAGCCCCTCTTTTCTAAGTTGCTATGGATCATGGTGTTTTCTCACAGCAGCAGAAAGCAAATGGAGGCACTGCACTTTCTTTTTCATTTATTTTACCTCAGTTAAATATTTCTTTCATTGGCAATGTTTTTTTTTCCTTCTACCTGATCAGTTCCACTGTTGAAGCGGTTGATGTTTTCTTGGCCCCTTAGGCAGTGCATTCTTCAGGGTTCTAGTTGACTTTTTCTTTTTTGTGATCTCTCTGTGGATTTTCTCACTCTGCTTGTGAACAGGTTCCTGATCCCATTAAGTTATCTGTCGATATCCTCATGTATCTCATTAATTTCTCTTTGAAAACATTCTTTGGAATTCCCTGCTAGGCAATCTATCAAGCTCATTTGCTTAGGGGCCTGTCTTCAAAAATTTTGTGTTTCTTCGGAGCTGTCATACTTTCTCGTGCTCCCCACGGCTTTGCGCTGGTATCTTCCCCTCTAGTGTGTCAGCCGACTCTACCAGGGTTACATGGTATTTGTCATAGAAAGGGGCTTTCTGCGGATGGTGGGTTGTAGGTTCTGATTGTGGAGGCCGTACTGGCCTCAGTTCCAGGATTGCTCTTGGGTTGTGGCATCTGTATGTTCTCTGACTGCAGCAAAGGTTGGTGGTATCTGTCATGTGACCACGGACTGGGCTGCACAGACTAGAAGGCTTGAACTCCCAGCTGTGGAGGTTCTTGGCCATCCTAGAGGTGGTGTCCCTGGCTACAGATGCTGTACACTGGTCAGTTCCATAAGATGGAAAACTGACTGGTGGACATAGGTGGCTGTGTGGCACAGCATGCTTGGTGTTGGATGGTCACACGTGGGAGCCAACCAGTGGCTGAGCCAGGCTGATAGACCCATCCTGGTACCTGTCTGGATTGCAAGGCTGCACAGATGACCTCACAGAGACTGTGTGGCTCAGTGTATTCATAAAGTCCTGTCTAGACACTCAACGGTTGGTGAATGGACCAACCGTCTACCTCCCAGGACTGTACAGGCTGAGATTCTAGAATAGGCAGCCCAACTGCTTCTGGGGCTGCAGCTCAGGTGGTACTTCTTAGAGCTATTTAGGAAGTGATGCCGAGTTGACCTCCAGTATTACAGGTGGGTGAGGGTCACTCATCTGAACCCTAGACTTCTGTGAGTCTAGTTACTCAGGACTGTCTGTCCAGCTGTTTCCAGGACTGAAGATGTTTAGGTGGGGACTGCTAGCTTCTTCCTGTCATTGGAAGGGGGACCACCGGGGGGCTTCTGGGGCAGAAGGCAGGTCTCTCAACTGTTTCTCCAGGATGCTGAAAAGTGAACTATGTAAGATGTCCTGCACTGGTGTTTTTAGGCCACGGGTAGGTAGGCGGAGCTATGTGATTTCTGGGTACTCTGCAGGCTGAGGTCTCACAATGGGCTGTTCTGATACATCCAAGGATGTGGGAGGGTGAGCATGATCTCAGGACATCCCCCTGCAGCAACAGCTGGGCATGGAAGTCATGTGATTACTAGATCCTGCAGAGGATAGCACAGCAGTGGAGGCTAGTTCTCAGTCTGGGTTCAGGTTTGCCAATGTCTCTGGAATTTCCTGCAGTGAGTATCCAGGTATCAATGGCGGGGACCGAGTTGGCTGAAGATGGTCTCCTGCTTGCCCTCTGCCCATCATGCATGGCCCTCTTGGTTCAGGTTACTTCTTTGGTGTTAGAAGCGGAGATGCATTATATTTAGTTTCTTTTTGTGAAGCGGCCATGTGTCTCCATGCTCTGAAACACCCCTGCCCCTTGCCCTGCACTCAAGCCCTCTGCCTCAGGCTCTATAGAAATTGCTGTTGTCTTTTCCTTGTGTTTTCTTCTACATGGGGCAAGTTCACTGGACATATATAGCCAGCAGCTTTGCTGGTGTCTGTTCAGCTTTATCTTAGTGTCTCTATCTATCCTAACATCCACACTGAGCCAGTGATCCCGCGAAATGACACTCAGATGATTCCCTAGCTGGCCACTCCTTGTCCCACCCTCCAAGGCTACGCTGTGGCTTTCAGTCTTCTCCCAGACTGAGGGACTTCCATCCCCTGGGCTATGTCCTTTACTGGTCCTAGGTCTCCTACTTCACCCCTCGAGGTAGGACATGGAGCCAGTGCTTCTGAGCTCAAAGGAGCCACTCTTTACCTTTGCCATAATAATGAACAAAGTGACTTACTAAGCAGGTGACTGTCCTCACGGCTGTCATGGATCTGTAAGCACTCACAGTTTGACATTAGCTTCCAAAGAAAGGCTGTTTGCAGATCTTTCTAAAATGAAATCAAAAAGAATATGACAGCGGAGAAAGGATGCACCCAAGCCTACTGGCCTAGGGGATCTCAGCAAATGGCACAATGCTGTGATTTGAGCGGAAAATGTTTCTCACAGGCTCATGCATTAGAATGCCTGGTCTGTAGCTGATGGAACTGCTTGGGAAGATCATGCTTGGTGGGCCTTGACACTTTATAGGTTGCCCTCACTTAATCATTTTTTGCTTCCTGAGTATGGATGTGATGTGTTTAGCTGACCGCCTATTCCTGCCACCATCTCTTCACTCTCTACTGCTATGAAAGATCATATCCCCTGAAACTGTGAGCCAACATAACTTCCTCTTCTCTTAAATGGCTTTTGCCAGGCTATCTTTATCACAGCAATAAATAAGACTGAGACCCACACACACTGTACCGGTTACCCATCTACATCCATTGTGTTCTCCTGGAAATTAGGAATAAGGTTCAGACACAAACCTATAACCCAAGAACTCAGGAAGTAGAGACAGAAAACCATGGGAAATTCAATGCCAGCCTCTTCTACATGGAAAGTTTCAGACCAGCCAGGGCTACATATGAGACCCTGTCTCAAAAAGGATGATGAAGAGGAGCAGAGGAAGAGGAGGAGGAAGCATTGTAGAATTGACAGGACATAGTGAAATGTATAAGACCCCCCCCCCGCCGCTGCTGCCACCGCCACCGTGCAGACACACACACAGCTCCTGACACAGGATGGACTTACATACTTGGCAATCTCACCACTTAGGGACGTTGGAGCAGAGTGGGTGAGGAGCCTGGGGCTTGAAGCTCTTAGAGTGGGGACTTTGTCTGTATCCCATTTGTATTTCCATCTTCTAATGGGGCTTACCATATTCACATTTGTTGAATAAATCAATGCCTTGGAAGATATGGTTTGGGAGGAAAGTAAGAAACAGGCAAAGTGGGAGAAACAGGATGAAGGTTGGGCCCTCATGACTTGGACCACTGAGGTGTCAGGAACTGCCGAGTTCAGGGAAATCCTTCACTAGGTTAGAAGAAGGGCATGCCGGACTAATCCTGTTATCAGAATGCTTCAGGTTGGACCCTGGATCTGGATCGACATTTATTAGAGGAGCTGGGGAGCAAAGGACAGAGTGGAACAGTGTACAACAAGTCTGTGTGGTGTGGGGGAAGTGCTGTTACTGAGGAGCACTAGTTTCTGTTAGTGTATTTCTTGCATGGTGTGTGTGTGTGTGTGTGTGTGTGTGTGTATTGTATGCCATTGTGTGACTGTGTTGATCGTGGCATGCTCAGTATATATGATCATGTGTGTTGTGGGCTCATATATTCTATCTATTCTGTGGGTCTCTCTGTGTCTTATGTGCATGAGCACTGTGTGTGATTGTGTTACATGCTGTATGGGTGACATGGGTGTTGTATTCATTTTATTGGGTGTCATGAATGTGTTGTGTGCTGCATTCATGTTGAGCTATGCACCATGTATATTTCAATGATATGCGCGTTGCATGTGGTATACATATGTGTATTCCAAATGTTAGGTACATTGTGTGTGCGTTCATCTGCTTCCTCTCGATGAAGCTCCCATTTCTACACACTAAAAAGCATTCCTCTCATGCATCCCTGGTGCCTCAACCTTAGGCATGATCCCCTCTTTCCTCTGGGATTCCACTAGCCTGGGCCACAATCACCTCTGTTTCTCCCCAGCAACTCCCAGACAACTCCTGCCTGGCTTCATGAGCCCTATGAGCCTTGACTTGGAGTGAGTGCCCTGTGTGCCTATGGCATGAGGGTGCATGCTACACAGGGGTACGGATCATGACTGCCTTGGTCCCAGAGCCCTTCTGGGTCTGTGTTCACCAAGTGTCCACCAGGTGTGGCTTCCACACGCAAACACAGCTGTCTTTCACTCACGGGAACCACTCCCTCCTGAAACAGCACTGTTCACTGCATTTGGCTCAGGGTAGTGTGACCCGAGCAGACAGCAGTGGCCCGGAGTCAGATGGGAAACATGTCTTCATCCTGTATGAGGAACATGGTGGCCTGAATCTGTCCCAGAAGAGACCTCCAAAACCTGCTTCCCAGATCTATGGAGTTGACCTTGTTTGGAAATGGTCTGTGCGAATGTATTTAAACTAAGAACAGTGAGATAGATTGGGCAAGGCTTGGACTCTGACAGTCAGTCCTTACAGAAGATAACTGGGTGTGCAGAGATGGGATAATGCTGGAGACTGAGGCTGCAGCCATAAGCCAACTGATTCCAGAGCCACCAGAGACAGGAAGGCATGGGAGGGACGGTTCTCTAAGGCAGGGATGGAGTCTGGCCCTTGTCACTCCTCCACAGTCATATGAATGGGTGTTCCCCAGAAATGTCAGGCAGTTAGTGACTTCTATCCCAGTCGGTGCCAGTTTGAAATATCTAGGAGATCTGACATTGCTGAAAGAAGGATGTCACTGGAGACAGGCTTCGAGGTTTTAAAGGAGCCACCACATTTTAGTTAGCTCTCTGTTTCCTGCTTGTGGTTGAAGACATGAGCGCTCAGCTGCTCTTGCCACCAGCCACCTTCTAGTTCTGCTCGACCAGCAGAGATGCTAACCCTCTGAAACGATAAACCCCAAATAAACTCTTCCTTCTACATGTTGCCTTGGTCATTGCATTTTATCACATCTCTAGGAAGTTAACTAATATACCCCTTGTTTTCATAATGTTAGAGAATCAATTGCTGGTGTCTTAAACCATGTAGCTTGTGCTAATTTATTCTGGCAGCTACAGAGTGTGCAGTTAGTCAGAGAGGAACAGGCAATCAGGCACCCTGTCACGATCCACACACGGACTGAGTGCATTTGTCCCAAGAAATACAGATCTTAGAATGCAAAGTCTACCCTGAGTGAGTAAGTGTCCCCAGACACACCATGAGACATTTAAAACCAGCAACCCAGCCTCTACTTATGCCAGGACTCTGAGCAGTCCCTTCCTTAATGCATCTGGTCGCCATAGCAACTCCAGACATCTGTTTCTCCTTATGAGCAGCCAAGTCATGGTCATTTAAGTAGAATCTGAAGCCAGTTGTAGCTTAGAGGAGTGAGACTCATGGGACAGAAAGGTCCCTTGCAAACTTGTAGCGTTTAATCTAAGCCTGTGGAGCAGGTGGAAAGCAGCTGGCCACAGCGGAGGGATGGGTACCAAAGCCAGGAAGCCACGGGGCCCTCGAGGAAGGAGAGCGCAGGTGTTGTGATGTGGGAGAGGGACCACAGTTCTGGGCACAGCTTGGGACACTGGGAAAATGCTCTGGGGAACTGGTGCCCCTTCCCTCTTGGGTGGAGAGGGCAGACATAGTGGAAGACAGCATCAGCTAGGCAAGAGAGGAGTGCCCTGATGTCCAAGTGCAGTGTGGCCTGCCGGGGAGACAGGAGGCAGAAGGAAGGAGGCAGAGAGACCCTTGTTCGTCAGTATGGAGGGTCTGTGCTGACACATGAGGTGGTGTGAGATGGCTGTGCCAGGCCCAGCAGGTCTGAAGGACTCAGGTGACTTAAAATTGTGCAGAAACATTCTCTGCCAGGAAGTCTAATGCCACTGCTGTCATGGCAGGCCAGAGGAGCTGGGATAGGAACTGATCCTTGGTGTTACCATGCCACTAGTCACTGTCAGGATGATTTTGGGGAGTGACACAGTCAGTAAGGTTGGACGGATGGAGTGGGCATAAGGGAGGACACACAGACTCTAGGACAAGACTCCATGCACAGTGGGGGTGTGAATTTGTACCCATGAGCTATTCTGCTTTAGGTCACCAAGTGGGACGAGAAAGTGTCAGTGATATCCACCAGCATTCTCTGCCATCCTGGCTTAGTGTGTGTGTGTGTGTGTGTGTGTGTGTGTGTGTGTGTATGTGTGTGTGTGTGTATGGGTATACTTGCCCATGTGTACATGCAAGTGGAAGCTAAAGTGACTGTCAGGTATTGTGCTGCCTAGTTTTATGTCACCTTGACACAAGTTGGAATCATGTGGAAAGGGAGAACCTCAACTGAGAAAACCCACTGACAAGAATGGCCTGTGGGCAAGCCTGCCATGGATTTTCTCTATTGATAATTGACGTGAAAGGGCTCGGTTAACTCTGGGTGATGCTGCCCCTGATCTGGTGGCCCTGGGTGCTGAAAGAAAGCAGGTTGAGCAAGCCATGTAGAACGAACCAGTGAGCGTCACCGCTCCATGGCCTCTGTCAGCTCCCGCTGACCACACTAAGATGCGGAACTGCAAGATGAAACCCTTTCTTCCCTACTTGGCTCTTGGTCATTGTGTGTTATCACAGCAATGGTAGAAACACTAACCAAGACGGCTTCGCTTTCTACACTCTCCACCTTACTCACAGAATAATCTTTATTGACTTTGTTGGCAATTTCATGCATGTATATGTTGTATTCTGATACTGCAACCCCACCTGTTCCCATCTCCTCTTGTGGAATTCCAAACAGTGGGATCAGGGGCTGTCTCAAACTCTTTTACAGGCTTTTGGGACCCTGCTCCTTATACTGGGTCACATTGCCCAGCCTTAATACAAGGGAAGGTATGTAGTCTTATTGCAACTTGATATGCCATGTTTTGTTGATACTCATGGGAGACCTGCCCTTTCCTCAACAGAAATGGAGGAGTGGATGGGGGTGGGGGGAAACAGGAGGGGAAGAGGGACTGAGAGGAGAGGAGAGAAGGGAAACTGTGGCCAAGATGTAAAATAAATAAATAAATTTATTGTTTATTGACAGATTATATATATATATATACATATACATACGAGAATATACCTCAGCAATATGTCCACAGGTCAGTCTGACGGAGGCAATTCTTCAGCTGAAGTTTCTTCTTTCTGAGTGACTTTAGGTTTGTGTAAAAGTTGACAGACAAGCAAAGTGTGACACCACCAAGTAGCAGCATAGTTGTAGAGAGAGCAGCAGGGCTCTGGCATGGGGAACCCATCACAGAACTTGGCTTCCTGGGTTAAGAAAGAGCAGGCCCTGCCCTGGCACCTGAAGTGACCGGCTAGACTGACTGGCTTCCAGCAAATCCCAGGTACCCTCCTATCTCAACCCCTCCAGAGCTGGGACTGAAGGCCTGTGCTGCCACCCCTGGCTTTCATATGGCTTCTGGAGGTCCAACTCAAGCCCTCAAGCTCGAGAAGTGACTGCTTTCCTCATGGAGACTCTTCTCCAGCCTGGCCTTCTCTTCTGATGCTCCTTTCTCATGTCCTAAAAGAGACTGTGCTGAAGAAGTATCTGTTGGTGGAGTGAAAGACCCTAGGGCTGACAGACTGATGGAAGGTCCTTTTTAATTTGCTTTTAACAAATGAAAATGGAATATGAGTGGCTAACTTTTAATTTCAGGCAACACAAAGAGTTTTTCCAGTATAAATACTTCCAAAGTCATGTGTGTGCAGAACTCATTCTGAAGAAGTATTTGTTGGTCTAAAATTTAAATTCAGCTGGAATCTGGGCATCCCGAGTCACAGTTGGAACCCAGCACACGGGAAGCTGAAGCAGGAAGCCAGATGCAAGTTCCTGGCCAGGCTGGGATTAGTGATGAGTCCTGGATACCAAGTCTCTAAAAGAAAAAGAAGAAAGAACGAAAGACTGGGAGAGCCTTGGGAGATGGATTAGTACTTAAAGGGCTTGCTGAACACTTGTGGAGACTGGATTTCAGGACCGCAGAACCCACGTAAACACTGGGCGGGTGTAGTGTCTTGAACCATGTAATTGTGGCTGGAATGTGGGACAGGGGATTCCCCAGGCAAGCTGGCTTGTGAGATAGCCATATTGGTGGCCTCCAGATTCGATGGAGAGACCCTGTCTCAAGGAATAAGGTAGAGAGTACACATACTGGGTGGCAGGGAGGGGGGGTACCTGGAGGCTCTTGCTTACATGCGAACATGTAAGCACACACACACACACACACACACAGACAGACACACACACGAAAAAGGGGGGGGAAGCCTTCAGCTGGGGAGTCTAAATTTTATCTGGCAGTTCGACTCTAAGAGGGAAGGCATTTTTTGTTATTTTAAGAAACCACTTTTGAGCCGGGCGGTGGTGGTGCACGCCTTTAATCCCAGCACACGGGAGGCAGAGACAGGCGGATCTTTGTGAGTTCGAGGCCAGCCTGGTCTACAAGAGCTAGTTCCAGGACAGGCTCCAAAGCTACAGAGAAACCCTGTCTTGAAAAACCAAAAAAAAAAAAAAAAACAAAAAAAAAAAAAAAACAAAAAAAAAAACAAAACACTTTTGAAGAAACTGTACATTTGGACAGTGGACCTGGGGCACAGAGTGGCTGGAGGCAAACCCTTCACTGTTCCTCCCTCTTCCTTCATGCTTTTACAGGGCCCCATGACTGTGTGCCTTCCACCTCTTTACTTTCCGGATGATCAGAGACCTCCCTGCCTAATGTAGAAGCCTCACTCAGAGGCAGAGTGGGAGAAGGCTCCTCTCAGCTACAACCCGAGCCGCTGGTTGGTTAAGGCCTCCTTCTGAGACCTTGGGGACAAGCAGCATGCTGAGTGCAACCTGCCTGCTTGCTCCAGTTGTTCTGACTAATTTAATGACAGAAATGGGGCTGATTAATCCCAGATACTCGGCTGGCATTTAATCTCACTGAATGTTAGACAACAATCTCATTATGTGTTTATGTCTTCAGCATGATAGGCAAGGAATGAAATCAAGCCATAAAATCAATTATTTCAGCAGAAATTGTCATAGAAGACAAAACATCATCAGGAGACAAAAGCAGTTATGATTAGGGCTTAATTTGCCCTGTGCTGGTTGTGAACCCTGTGTGGTGCCCCACAAGGCTCACCCAGGCATGCAAGCCCCGACAAAATGGAGCCTTGGTGTGTGTCTTCCTTCTCTGTTTCCCATCCTCTGAATCTACCTAAGAATGGGAGGAAATGCTGGAAGATGGCCCAGACATGAAGACCTGAGTTTGATCCCCAAGAACCCAGTTAAAAAAAAAGCCAAGTATGGTGTCAAGTGCTTGTAAACTCAATGCTGGGGAAGTAGAGGAAACAAGAGTGTTCCCAGCGCTTGTTAGCTGGCCAGTCTAGCTGAATCACTGAGTTCAAGATTCAGTGTGAGATACTTTCTCAAAAAAAATGAGATGAAAAGATAGTGAAAAAAAAACACATGGTACCAATCTCTGGCCTATGTTGATATGCACGCGCGCACGTGCGCATCCCCCACACCATCTATACATGCATACACATATACATGGACATGCACAATCCCCCACACCATCTATACATGCTTATACACATACATGGACATGCACACCACACACAATATATAGATATAATACATACATACACACATGCAGCCTATATATGTGTGTATATTCACACAAGAGGTGTGTATGCACATACACACTACACACACCATATATATCTGCATACACACATGCATAGACATGCACACCACATACACATACATCATATATAAACACATGTATATACATATATACATGGACACGCACACTACACACTCACATCCCATACATATATACATGCATACATACATACATGCATACACCTCCATATATATGTACATACACATAAATGGAATGCACACACACCACACACATCATATATACATGTCTACACATATACATGGACATGCACACCACACAACACACACCATATATACATACACATACATACATGGATATGTACACCACCAGATACACATACCATGTGTACACACATACATACACATATATACATGGACATGCCCACCACAGACAGACAGACAGACAGACAGACACACACACACTAGGTAGGACTGGATTTGAAGGATGATAACTGAACTGCAGAAAGACCACTTCTTGCTCATTGCCTCATCTCCCTCAGTCAGGGTCACATACGGACTGTGATACATACAAACATACAACACATAATCATATCCTTGAGATACTAGGAAGCAGAGAGGGGAGAAAAACCCAACTGCAAGTCAGAAGATGGGTCATTTGACTAAAATCTGCTACTTTTCACTTCAAGAGGTTTCTGATAAAAACCTCAGTTTCCCCATTTGCAAAGCATGGGGTTAGTGAAACGTGGCTTTTTCGTGACTGGTGTGACCTTCTCTCAGAGAAGATGCCGGTACTGGGCTTATGTTCCTTTGCATGGCCTCCAGGCTGCCCGCCAGCAGCACATTGTGGGTATTTGTCATTTGAACAACCCATTGGCTTCGAAGCAATCACCCAGAGGAGCTGCGGCACAAAGACAGATAGGCCAGGAACGACCTGCGCCTGCTCGCCAGGGGAGAGGGAAGCAAGGATCCATCAGGCAAATGGCACCAACACCTGCTTGCTCATAACACTTCTAGATTAAAAACATAATTTCCCTGATGTCTCCAATCCTGATGTATGAGATACTTCCAGAGACAGCAGAGAGCTGAGAGGGCCTGGGGGCACATCTGTGACCTCCGTTGTTGGACTGGTGACAGTGAGGATTCTTTGGTTGTTTGCTTCTGTAATTCACACTCAAGCATTTAAAACACAGTGACTTGCAGTCGCCTGTTTGGCCATCTACACAGGCCTGTGAGTGAAGGCATGAATGGGAGACCATTGTGTTGGGTATAAAACAAGGCTGTTAAAGGCCTGACAGCTCTGCTGACTTAGACATGCCCACTGGGTGAGAAAACCAAGGCTTATTCTTGCCCCTGTATCAGATCCTGTGCTGCTGCTGTGAGCAAATGCTTGGAAAGGAAGCAGCTCAGGGAAGGAGGGGGCTGTGCTGACCTAGTTCTGGAGGGACAGAGTTGCCATGGCAGGGAAAACACAGTGGTATGAGCAGCAAGCTGGCTGGTCACATTTTATCACATATGAAGCAGAGAGAGAGAGAGAGAGAGAGAGAGAGAGAGAGAGAGAGAGAGAGAACAGGAAGTGGGGTGAGCCTAGAAACTCTTAAAGCCCAACCCTCAGTGGTGTACTTCCTCCACCTAAAGATTCCATTTATCTCCTCCAAACAGCACCACCAGCTGGGGACCAAGTGATCAAACCCATGGGCCTGTAAGGGACATTTCTCATTCAAACCACCATAGTGCCATTTGCCTGACAAAGATCATTCGATTCTATTACCAGAGAAGCAAGTGAAGCATTGGGATGTAATGTGACTTTGAAATCACAGAGTTAGAAACGGAAGGCCCAGAGGCTGGTCCCAGATTAGAGGCTGAAGGTGAGGACTTCCCTCCCTTTCCTGGCTCTGCCACACAGCGTCATGAGGCTAGGCACTTTCCTTTCCTTAGGCCTGGTAAGGGAGGGGGAAGGCTGGACCTGGAGCTTTCCCTGGCAACCCTAATCCTATCTTCCTACACTGAGGTTTGTTTGGTTCTGGGAAACACCAGGATGAGCAGGACATTAGCAGAGAGCATCAAGCTCTGATCTCCTTCGCTTCACAAGCCACCCTGGGCATAGGGCTGTGGGTTTCCTTGGGAACTTGTGGTCAAGGGTGACTTTCTGTATCACTTATGCCTCACCTCTATCTCTCTCTCCTGAGGCTCATATTCGTCCTCTCCCCTGAGCTTCCATCCTGGAAGCAACTTGAAGTGGTTGGTAAAGATTTGAGAGTTTGCAAACCTACCAAGAATCGGGATTTTCCAGCCAATGGTGGGGCTCACTGTGTGATCATTAGCTATAAACAGTGACTCCATCTTTAAGGGAGCTAATAGCCAGGCATGACATTTCTATTGCTGGGCCTGAGACATTCAGAGGGTGGGACCCTCACTTGCTGAGACTGTAAAACACCAACACCAGCTGTGGAGGCTATGGAGTTTATACAAATGAAAAACTGGTGGGATTATCAATCCAAATTGTCAGTTTAAGGAGACAGAATCACTTGGGAGATGGCCCCTGGCAATGCCTGAAGGGGACTCTCTTGATTAGGCTAATCAAAGTTCAAAGATCTGTGGGCAGTGTCATTCCCTGGCCTGAGATCCTGGACTGTTGTAGAAAGGAGATAATGAGCTGAGCCCAAATAGCCACTTCTCTCTGATTCTTGACTGGGCTATATCAGGACCAGCTGCCCACAGCCCCTGCGGTTGTGACTTCCTGACCACAGTGGACCCTGAACCATAATTCAAAATAAATTCCCATTCCTTAAGCTGTTTTTGTCAGGATATTTTTATCACACTGACAGGAAAGAGAACCAGGACAACTGGGATGCTCCAGGAAGCCGAGTTCTGCTTTGTTTCTGTTCATGCTATGGTCTCACCCCTTCTGGGCCAGCTGACATTTCTACTGAGTTTCTAGGGCAAGAAGGAAGGGCTTTAGGGGTGCATGAGAATTCAAGCATACACACAGGCATGTGAATTGTCTGAACATGGTCAAGAGCCCCTTAATGAAGATCAAAGGGCAGAGATGAAGGCGGCTGGGGCAGTGATGGACGGCCTACGAAGCAGAGCATCATAGATGCATGGGGACTTACGCTGGCCTTCCTGCATGCACAAAGGGAAGCCACGCCACGGAGCTTTTGTGCTGGAAATGCAGAGCATATGGTGCTGTATCATATATTTATTACCTCATTTGTGCATTTTAACATTTATTGAGTACCTACTGTTTGTCAGGGGCCATGCCTCAGCCACTGGAGAAAGAAAAATAAGGAAGTCTATTAGGAAAAAAGGAACGTGGATCATTAGCTCACAATTATCATTACAGTGACAGAGAAGCTCACACAGCATGCTCTGGTAAACAGGAGGGAGGCTCAATCCAGGAGGGAAAGCAAGCATGAGAGTCTTCTCAAGGCTCTTTGGCTTTTGGGGAAAGGAGTATGGCGCACACACCAGCCCTCGGTTAGTGACTGGGTGACCAGACAATGTGGTCCAGCCTTTCGAGGTCTCTGTTTCTGTGTCATCACACCTTCTGGCAGGGATGCTAGGAACAACTGATGTGGGATGTCCTTCTGTATATGTGTTGTTTTATTGGCTGATAAATAAAGCTGTTTCAGCCAATGTCTTAGCAGAGTAAAGCTAAGCAGGAAATCTGAGCGGAGATATAGAGATAGAGTAGGCAGAATCAGGAAGGCACTATGTAGCTGCCGAAGGAGAAAGATGCCAGAACCTTACCAGTAGGCCACAGCCTCTTGGAGATATATAGATTAATAGAAGTGGGTTAATTTAAGATATAGGAGCAAGGTAGGAATACACCTAAGCCATCGGTCAAGCAGGGTTGTAATTCATATAGTTTCTGTGTGATATTTTGGGGGTCTGGGTAGCTGAGAAATGAACCAGCAGTCTCCACTTATAAACAGTGCTGTATTATATACATGAGATTTGCTGAGAGTAAATATGTGATCTCAACCATAACAATAACAGCAACACACACATACACACACACATATGCAGGCATGCACACACATACCAAGACTAAGGAAAAAGGAAGGAAGGAAGAAAAAGAGAGATGGTAGAGTAAAGGGCAAAGGAAAAACAAAAGGAGGGGGGGTAGAGAAATGGCTCAGAGGTTGAGGGTATTGCTATCCTTACAGCTTTGATTTCTACCACCCACATGATGACTCACGACCACCTGTAACTTGAGTCTCATGGGATGTGATGCCCTCTTCTGCCCTCCACATGGACTGCATGTATGTGGTGCCCTGACATTTATGCAGACACAATACCCATACACAGATAAGTAAAAAATGAAAGAAATCAAAGAGAAAAAAGACAGCTAGCTCTCTGAACAGAGGAACAGGCTAGTTTGGTTTCAGTGATCATTTCACAATGCGCGTGTCTGTCAAAGCTTCGAGTTGATCAAGTTCTACACTTTTGACATGTGTAATTTCTAATTTTTAATTATATCCTGATAAAGCTGAAAATTAAGTAAGATAAAGTGAAACTGTTTTGATGGATTATGCTAAACGGGGCAAGCTGGGTTCACAGAGCTTTTAAAATAACTGTGTGCTCCTGACACCAATGCATGCATTGACAGATATCAATGTATGTTCCCAGAAGTAGTGGGACTGAATCACAGGGTCCTCCTACCACTAGCTTGTGCCAGGTTATGCCAGTAGGAGGAGCTCTTGGTGTTTTCAGCTTTGGAAGGTGTACTGGCTAGTTTCCTGTCAACTAGACACAAGCTAGAGTCATTAGAGAGGAGGGACCCTCAATTGAGAAAATGACTCCATAATATCAAGCTGTGGGCAGATCTGTAGGAATTTTCTTAACTAGTGATTGATGGGGGAGGGCCCAGCCTATTGTGGGTGGTGCCACTGTTGGGCAGGTGGTCCTGGGTTCTGTACAAAAGCGGGCTGAGACAGCCACGAGGAGCAAGACACTAAGCAGCACTCCTCCATGGCCTCTGCATCAACAGCTCCTACATACAGGTCCCTACCCTTCTAGAGTCCATGTACTTACTTCCTTTGATGATGAACTCTGATGTGGATGTGTAAGCCAAATAAATCCTTTCCTCTTTAACCTCCTTTTGATCATGGTGTTTCATCACAGCAATAATAGCCCTAAATATGACAGGAAGTATGGGCATTGAGCCAGGACTGAGTTGCTCTTGTATACTGTAAAGATTTGTTACTTGTATTCATTTAATAAAATGCTGATTGGCCAGTAGCCATGCAGGAAGTATAGGTGGGATGACCAGACTAGGAGAATTCTGGGAAGAGGAAAGGCAGAGATGCAGTTGCAAGCCAGACACAGAGGAAGTAAGATGAGAATGCCTTACTGAGGAAAGGTACCAAACCACCTAAACATAGATAAGAATTTTGGCTTAAATTTAGTTGTAAGAGCTAGTTAGTAATAAGCCTGAGCAATATGCTAAACAGTTTATAATTAATAAAAGCCTCTGTGTGTTTATTTGGGATTGAATAGTTGTGTCACCTGGTGGGACAGAAACTTCCATTTACACTGAGTTTTGAGTAACTTCTCCCTTCCTTCTGAAGCAGCTGCCTGGACCTCCAGGAATATATTTCTGTGTGATCCCTCCTTCCCTTCCCCCCTCAGTAGAAAGGCCCACAACAGGCCATTTGTTTTTTGATTTAGATGGGCTTTATCATTAAGGGTACCATCTGTGTGGATTGGGATATAACCTGTACTCCCTTTGTATTTGGGCTTGTGTACTCATAAGTTTTCAGCTTGTTGCTTGTTGGGTGTACTACTTGAATGGTTTCTTGGCTTCATAGGACCTGGGTAGGTGATGTACTGTCTTTGTATTTTTCTTAAACACAGGGCATGTTGCATGGTAATTTGAATCTTTTTTTATATAAAAACAAGTAGGAAATGTTTGGGAATTTAACTGGTGTAACAGCACACCAATGCACCCCATCACCCTACTAAAGGGATCTTAGGTTAGGGTTCAAGTATTAGATTGCCTCCCTCCACTATAGACAGCTGTAGAACCTAAGAATATAGAGCATGAGAGGCTGTAAGGGAAACATGCCACGCTGTCAAGGAGAAAGACAACCTATATGACAACCAAGATGCTCCCCAGAGAAGGGACAAAACTGATGGGACCTGACTCAGGCAGGGCTGAGTCCCTGGAAGAGAAGACCAGGAGGTTAACAGCACCCACACACAGGGTGCTCAGTAGTCCACCATTGATAGCTATGCCATCATAAGCATGACTCTGGGCTCTCTTTTTATTGCATATGCAATTTTAACAACAGACTGAAAGGGTCAGGTAGCCTAGGAAGACATAACATCACTCAGACAGTTCAGCCACCTGAGTCAAGTTGAGACTGCTGAGAGTGAAGTGTTGGAATGATTGTATTCAACTGCAGTGAGCCTGAAGGTTCGAAGTGAGCTCTGTGTGGAGTTCAGGCAGAAGGAAAGATATATAAAGGGCTGAGAGTAGGGCTCAGTGGATGAGAGTGCTTGCTGTGCAAGCCTGAAGACCCAAGTTCAAATCTCCAGTATTTACATAATGAAGTCAGTCATAACCATGATCATTCCTGTCAATGCCAGAGAGTGGGGTGGTAGAAACAGGAAGAAAGCTAGGGCTTGTTGGAACTTATCTAGGTTCAGTGAGAAGCTTGTCTCAGAAGAATAAGGTGGAGAGTGTTAGAGTGAGCACCTGGTTTCTCTTCTGGCTTCTGTATGCAAGTACATGGATGTGTGCAACCACTTGTGCACATAACAGGTGTGCATATACCACGTGTGTGTAGATAGATAGATAGATACATAGATAGGTACATAGATAGATGGAAAGATAGATGGATAGGGTCATGATGGGAAGTAGTGAGAAAAGTCGGTATTGAATCACTCAAGAAAGAGTAAATAGGCAGCAATAGACAACTGAATATCTCAGGCAAAATGCATTCTAGCATCTAGGCACCCTTGGGTGCTTGCCTCAAATCATGTGTTCAGGTGCCTCCTAGTTCTGTAAACTTCAAGCAATTATCACAGGAGACAGGGGACAGCATTTGTGGAATACTGAGGGGCTATTGATATTTCTCAGTCACAAATCATTCAGGAGCCTAGTGGTTTAAATGGGAGCAAATACACTGTGTAAGGCTGTGACTGCGGCCCCTCTCCCTCATTCTAGAGCAAACAGAGGATGGGAAAGCAGGAGCTGCAAGGCCTACTGTGCTGAATGACATATAGAGCAGACATTTCTGCTATAGAGATGATTTCTGCAGGGTTGGGAGCTAGGGACAGGACTGGCAAGAAAAATTTCCAAAAATCCCAAATCTGACACCTGGAGAGTCAGTTGAAAGAAAACAAAAAACAAGCAAACAGAAAAAGAAGCTTCTTTGATTTTTAAAACATCACTCTGAGATAGAAGGAGACCTCTGGGTCCTTATCAGTGCTCTGGTCATAGTGTCAGAAAAGAGACATCTTGATCGGACCTACAGGCCATTCCCATCCAGTGGGAACTGAGTCTACCGAGAACCATATGAAGTCCTGGCTTACCCTGACTGTGGCACAGATTAATTTGTCAATGCCAGGCTGTCTCCTGGGATCTGGTGTGAGCCAAGCACAGTCTCCCAGAGATGACTCAGCTACTCCTGTGTTCTTACACTCTGCCCCTGTGTATGCAAACCACGACAGATAGAAAATACGTGAAGAAAGGGTATGTTCTGGGAATTATAGCTATAGAATTGTGTCATACTGAATGAGCTCTCTAATGCCCTCTTCTGGCCTCCTGGGGCACCTGCACTCATGTGGACAAACCCACACAGACACAATCACAAAATAAAAAAATAATGTAAGCCTTTAAAAAATGTTGAGAACTGGGGCTGGATAGATGTTGCTCTTCCAGAGGTTCCAAGTTCAATCCCTAGCAACCACATGGTGGCTCACAACCTCCTTGCCAGCAGTACATTATATGCTTAATAAATAAGTCTTAGAGAGAGAGAGAGAGAGAGAGAGAGAGAGAGAGAGAGAGAGAGAGAGAGAGAGAACAGCCTTCTTTTAAAAAAAATGTTGAGAGGATGTGTATGTGTTCTTTAGGGGATACCTTTAGACAAGGGTCAAATGTCTAAGACTGTTGTGGTTTTGAAATAATTGCATGTCTGGGGGGGAAATCATGGGTGCCAAGGGGTGATGATTTTATTAGCTTTGGTTTCTTCCCCCCTTTTTCTCCCCTCCTTCTTTTCCCCATCATCTTCTTCCCCTCCTCTTCATTCATTCCAAAATAAAATTCAAAACACATGAAGAAGAAATAAAAATGTGACCTATTTATTTCTAAAGAAAACCTGCAGCTGACATGAAATGCTGAGAAGAAGCAACTATTTCCTGGCTCAAGATATGAATACTCTGAGGTCATTTGTTACTCAGTGTGACTGGCTGGAGCTGACTGATGCAATGGCTAGGTGACCTGGATACTGAATGCTCTGGGTTTTCATCCCTGTAACTCTGTAATCCCCCCTGGTCTTCCTCACCCCTTGGTTTACACTTTATCTACAGAGGGCTCTGTATTCTTCTGGAACAAATCTCTGGCTAGAGACATGGACTCCTCTAATCACTCGATTGGGTAACAGGGTGGGTGATGCATGATCGTGGGGAGAATCCCTACACATATGTGGTTGGAATAAAACTACTTACACAGCAGAAGGGTTAGGCCTGGGAAGATGGTTGATTCTGTAAAAGTGTTTTCCATGCAACACGAGGACCTGCATTTGGTCCCTGAACCCACATAATAAAAAGCCCAGCATAGCCGCACACATGTGTAATCCCAATACTTGGGAGATGGCAGATCCCTGGGCATGGTTGGCCAGGTTGCCTAGACTATTTGGTGAATTTCAAGCCAATGAAAGACTCTGTCTCAAAAATCAAGGTAGACATGGAAGGATATCTTTGGAATCCATGTGCACAGACATAGTTGGAGTTATACCTGTACATACATGCAGACCCACTAGAACATGTCCTGCCTGTTCCATTCACAAAAGAGACTAATTTCTTCAGGTGTATGCGTGGTCTACATTTTAGGAAAACTAGGCATAGGATTTATTTTGACTTTTTGATGATGGGAAAGCAATATGTAACAGGCAGAGATCATGTTGTAAACTTTGTTAAACTTTTCCCATGCTGGCAATGTTCAGCAAGCTGCATCCTTACATGCAATTGTCATTGGCACTAACAAGGTGAGGGTCATAGCCAGCGGCATGTGCAGTGTATTGTGTCGCCAGCCCCGATGCTTAGCATGTCAATCCTAGTCAATGAAATTTGACTTGCATCCTAAGTGCAGGATCATCTGTACCAACACCAAAGGTGCACACAGTTATCAGAGGCCATAACTGTAAATTCAGCCTATTTAGTAGGGGACATAACTTGGTAAGTATTAAGCAAATGAACGAGATTCCCAGGTGCAATCAGGGAAGAGAAACCATAGGTGTTATAAGGCAAGCTGTTTTAAATGCCAGTGAGCATTTCCCAACTGGTTCTGAGGGCATCTCCCACCTCTGAGGTTTGCTGTGCGAGCTGTAGGAGATGGGAGATGAAGCCCTGCTGGGACTGATCCTGTCTGCTGTTCTTGGCATATGCTCTGCAATACAGGCTCCCAGTGTGCCTGGCTCCTGAAGGACTGGGCACTTTCATCAGCAAACTTGGATCCCGTTATCTTCATCCTTTCTCTGTGAATGCTCCCAGGGTGCATATTGTTTTCCAAAAACAGAATCCGAGATTCACTTCACTCCTCTCTCCCACAGATAATTGCCATTGTAACAAATGACAGGCATCTAGGGTCTCAGAAGACATGCAATGCTCTTGCAATGCTGGAGGCAGAAGTCTGGCATGCGTTCCAGCTGTTGTCACGGCTGCATCCATACTGGAGGGTCTAGAAGAAGGGTGGAGGACAAGTGACTATGGGATGCTCAGTCCCAAACAGGACAGCTGTGTCATATCTGCTCCCCAAGGCTTTGGGGGACTGTCTTGGAAGAGGGGCCTGAAAAACTAAGAACCAGAAATCAGGGCAAAGAGGGACAGAGCAGTGTCTTCTGTATACAACAGGATCAATACATTCGTAAACTCAGAGCAGTTGTGGCTGCTTGCAAAAGACATGCAGAAGATCGCACCTGCTGTAGAATATTCCTTTAGAGCACAAGACTATATGTTGCTGTGACTGGTTTAATAAACAAGCTGACTGTCCAGTAGCCAAACAGGATACTGTTATGCAGGAAAGCCAAACTGATAA
>JAQHUG010000146.1:1260548-1274602 GCA_028555095.1 Dicrostonyx torquatus | reverse complement strand
ACATTTGAACATTTGCTCCCAGGTGGTAGCTTTGTTTGGGAAAGTTTTGGAACCTTGTTGGAAAAGTGGGTCACTGGAGGCAGGCTTTGAGGGTTTCTAGCCTGGCCTGACTTCCTGTTTTCTCTTTCTTTCTCTCCCTCTCTTTTTCTCTCCCCTTCTCTCCCTCTCTCTTTCTTCCCCCTCCCTATCTCTTTCCTCCCTCTCTCTCCCTTCTTCTCTCCCCTGTTTCCTGTGTGGGGACGAAAAGTGATTTCTCTACTTCTTGGATGCTATGAACATCTTGTCTGCTGCTGTGCCTTCTCCATCGTGAGACCTGTGCCTCTCCAGAAGCATGAGCTAAACTCAACTCTTTCTTCACCAATTTGCTTCTTTCCAGGGCATTTTATCACAGCTACAGAGGAGTCACCATTTTAGCTTGCTTTTGGTCAAGGGGTTCTCAACCTGATAGTCCACACATCCAATCCCTTTCTTCCTGTTTTCAAACAGAGCCATTATCCTGCGGGTCACCTGGGGCAGGAAAACCCGAGCTGTCATTGTTACTGAATCCAACAGAAGCTGACTTAAACCTTCACGATTCTTTCAGTCTTTCTGTAGCTCTGGAGATCAGGCCCAGGCCTTGCCATGCTAGGCAAGAGACCTACCGCTGAGCTGTACCCTCATCTTCTAAGATTTTTACAATTTCTTCACATCAGAGTCCAATTTTGTCTTTCAAATCCAACCTAAACATTTTCTTCGTTCCCTTACACAAGCTCATCTCTCTATTTTCCCTTAAACTGACCTTGACTTTGTTCCCTGTATCTTATGGTCTTACCATCTTTTTTTTGTTGTTTGTTTGTTTGAAAGAACAGTTACAATTACTGTGTTGCAATGTGTCTTCTCTGGCCCCAGTCAATAGATTTCTAAAATCAGTTTGAAATTTAAAATGTGATTTGTATGCAGAACTTTGGTGACTGACTTGCCTCCAAATTCCTATGTAGGAAAAAGAATCTTAAATGCAACATGGGAGGAACATTGGAGAATGTTTAGGTTAGGAAATCTCCCATCCACGTGGTGTCATACAAAGGCATGATGGAATGATGGAGGGGCCCTGCCTTTTACCTCTTCCAATGGCATTCTCTATATGGGGACACAGAAGTCCTCCTCTCTAGACAACACAGCATCCAAAAGCCATCTTGGAAGTGGTGATCAGTTCCCTCCAGATTCGAAGCTCGTAGCCCCTTATTCGATCTCCCAGCCTCCAGAATCGTAAGGGAAGTATTCCAGTCCTTTCTAGATGAGGGAGTCTATGCCATCTATGTTACAGAAGCCCCCCAAATACTGCTCACATTTAATAACTCACTTGTCTGGTTTGTTGGTTATTAGGAGGTTAAAGCTCGGCCTAGGCTTTGGCATAGATTAATTTTCCCCCTTTACTTTTGGCTTTTATATTCTAGGTGTGCTTACTAAGTACAGGTAAGTAAAATGTTATATTAGTCTCATAAATTAAATCTTTTATGGTTTTGTCTACTTGAACGGCTAGCAGTTATACACTGTAACTTTCAATGTTTGAGGACTTGACCTTGTGCATTTAACGGCTCCATGTGACCTTTCCTCTGGTTCATATCACTCAGTAAGCTGCTTTCCTCTGTATTAGCTACCCATCACAGTGTAACAAATAGCCTAATAGTCCAAGGTGCTGAAGCACACATTATGTCTTTATCTTCAGGATTCTTTGGGTTGGGAACTGGATGGGGTACAATACCTTGCTTCTGGCTCAGGAAGCCCCACAAGACTGTGGTCAAAGGACAAAGTGTCCTCATCTAAAGGCTTCACTGAGCAAAACCCTCATCTGGCTGATTCTGGGGACTGTTGGCAGGATTCTGTCCTGGGAGATTGTCTTTGTTAGGGTTCTTACTGCAGTGAAGAGACACCACAATTCCGGCAACTCATACAGAGGAAAAATAACTGTGGTGGAGGCTTACAGTTTCAGAGGTTCAGTCTGTTGTCGTCATGCTGGGGAGCATGGTGGCATGCAGACAAACATGGTGCTGGCTACATCTCGATCAAAAGGCAATGGGAAAGCGGACTTAGTGTCACACTGAGGGAAGCTTGAGCAGAAGAGACCTCAAAGCCTGGCCCCACAGTGACACACTACCTCCAACAAGGCCACACCTACTTCAACAAGGCCACACCTCCTGATAGTGCCACACTCCCTTTGAAGGCCATTTCCTTTCATATCATCACAGAGATGTCCACCAGTTCCCTCTCACTTTTTAGAAACTGGGTCTCTCTGCAGAGAAATCTCTAAAGATGTTACCTAACTTACTCAGAATGAGCAATGAGAAACAAGACCATGGGGAGAACAGGATCTGCCTCACCTCACAAGTGAGATACTGTCTGTCTTGCTAACTGATGGGTGCTGAGATGCCTGGAGCAAGCCAAACTAAAGGAACATATTGGACCAAAGAAAGATGGGGACCATCCCACCCATCCTTTTCAAAGCTCCGCCCCTTTATGCTTCGAGAGGTAGGTACAGCTGTAGGAGTTTGTGTAGCACATTGTCTTTTCCCAACTGCAACATGTTTAT
Organism: Dicrostonyx torquatus; assembly: GCA_028555095.1. NCBI lineage: Eukaryota > Metazoa > Chordata > Mammalia > Rodentia > Cricetidae > Dicrostonyx > Dicrostonyx torquatus. The sequence goes on along the minus strand of JAQHUG010000146.1, from coordinate 1,272,036 downwards.
TTAATGCAGTCCTAATTAGCCTTATTAAATAAAAACCCAGAGTCAGATAGTGGAGTAAATGCTGAAAGATCAGAGAAGTAAAGGAACCAGCCACTAGAGAGGTTTCTTACCTCTACCAAATCCTCAAACTAACTGGGCGATTATATCTTTACAAATCCTCAGACTGAATGCCCTGAACTCCTGTCTCCTCCTGCCTTATAGTCCTCTCTCCGCCCAGCCATATCCCTTCCTGTCTCTACCTCCTTAGTGCTGGGATTAAAGACTTGTGACTTCCAAGTCCTGGGAGTAAAAGTGTGAGCCACCACTGCCCGACTCTGGCTCTGTTTCTCTTTTTGCCTAGATCAATCTGATATAGTTCAGGTTGGTCTTGAACTCACAGAGATCTGTCTACTCTGCCCCCTGCACTACCGAGTGCTGGGGTTAAAGCTGTGTGCCACCACTGCCTGGCCTCTACGGCTAACTAGTGGCTAGCTCCACACTCTGACCTTCAGGCAAGTTTTATTTGTTAGAGCACAAACAAAATATAGGTTTGTGTTGTGATTTAATAATTTTTTCCTTTTTGGCAGTTTCATACATTGATTTGATGCATTATGTTCATAAGTTGCTCTGTCTCAACTCACCCTCCCCCAGCACAATCTCTCAACTAGTAACCTTATACTTGTCTGTTTTGGTGCCTGCCTTGCGCACTTCTTCCGGGCTGTGCTATGTCATTAGTGCAGTGACCACACTGTATCCAGAAGACAGTGTTTCTCACACGCCTCCCCACCCTCTGGCTCTTACAACCTTTCTGCCCCCCTTTCCTTTAATGCTTCTTGAGCCTCAGAGGGAATGGTGCACCATTTATAGCTAAGCACTCAATCTCGACACTTTGGCCTGCTGTGATCCTTTTGAACTGACCTCATTTTAATCTAAACTATGATATGTTGTTTTTGAACATGTCTTTTCGCTATAGAACATCTTAGAGCTATCCCTTTATTGCAGTTCTGCTTCCCTTGTCTTCCTGGAATGACCGGAAGTAAGACATCAAATGTGATTTATCCATTTTCCTCTAAAATTAAGGGCAACATGCTCTTCCCAGGTTTATCATGGTCTCCAGAAGGGAAAGTCTGTTGATCTGCTCCATTATGCCACTGATTTCAGAACAACAGCTATGACAGTAACTACCCATATTCAGGTTTAAATTAATCCTCCGTTCTTACACATGCTTCTGTGTTTGAGACAAACCATGGGGAGATGGGCCAGTCAGAGAAGGTGTTGCATTATGTGTGTTGCCTCAGCAACAATGATGGCCCCAAAATGATGGCCCCTGGGCCTCTCAGGTGGTGTGCACAGCTTCCTTTATTACATTCACAGACCAATCTGAGGGAGACATTTCTTCGTTTCTCTTCCTAGTTCTGTCAAGTTGACAAACAAGATTAGCTTTTATAGCCACTTGGCCTGTTTGTCAGTGGGAACGTTGTGAGGTGATGTCAAATCTAATGAACTCAGCTTGACTCTGCTTTCAGAGCCTGCCCACAACCTGTAGGTCACACATCAGATATCCCACATATCAGAAATTTATGTTACAACGCGTAACAGTTTCAAAAGTATAGTTATAAAGTATCAATAAAATAATTTTATGGTTGGGGCAGGGGTCACCACAACACAAGGAACTGTATTAAAAGGTCACAGAGTTAGAACCACTGCTCTATAAGGGCTTAGATTCAACCTCTGGCACCATTAAAGAAATTTTAAAAAAGCAGCATTGGAAGAGTATTGCCTGAATATGTTCATCACCCTTCTGTGCTGTGGTAAAATAATGACTGAGGTAACTTAAAAGCAACACGTTTATTTTGGCTCACAATTTCAGAGGGCTAAGAATCCATGATGGTGGGTCAGAGGCATGGCGGCAGGAACAGGATGTTGGAAGTTCATCTCAACCATGAGGAGGAAGCAGAGAGAGCAAGCTAGTAGTAGATGAGGGATTTTACTCTCAGAGCCTGCCCCTGGTGGCCATACTTCCTCCAACAAAGCTGCACCTTCTAAGGCTCCTCAAGCAGCATCACCAGATGGGTACCAGATGTTCAAATGCCTGAGCCTATGTGGGACAATTCTCCTTTAAGTCATCGTAGAGGGTTTAGATCCTATTCCCCAAAGTTTTTTGCTGTGTGACTTTGAGCAACTTACTTATAGGCTCTGTCCCTTGTAATAAGACCTTATAATAGGTCAGCTAAGAGACTGTGGTTGTTATATGAGGATTACAGGGATGAGAATGGATGGTAGAGAAGCTCTAACACAAGACCATGTCTTCTCCACTGTGAATGCTCACTATCAATGCTAGTTTTCTTTCTCTACTGTTACAAGTTCTTAAGAGCACATGTCATCTTTGACCTGTTAGCATCTTGCATATCAGGTCACCATAACAGATACAGCCTTGTAACAACTCTTCTGCTTGTAGGGTGAACACTCTCATTTCTTTATCCTCCATCCCTGGTCACCATTATGCTGCCCTCTGTTTCTCTGAGTTTGACTGGGTAACCTGCATGGATGGACTCATGCTGTCCTTGTCATGTGAGAGTCTCCCATCACACAGCATCAGTGAGTCCTCATGAGTGGTGGCATTTATTCCGTCTTAAAGTTTAATCACACCCCATTGTGGAGGTTGCCTTTCGGCTCTTAGAAACTCCCCATTTTCTTAACTTTGAAAGCTGTGAGGGTTGTCTCTCAGGTTCGCGTTCCTCTTCAGGGCTCACCTCTCCCTGTGTGGATGTTTTGCTATTTCTATTTTCTGGAATGCGTATTAACTTTTATGCCTGAAACATAGATTTGTTTTCTTTTTTAAAAAAATGTAGAAATGCTTGGATGAATTTGTAGTGAACATGAATCTAGTAAAAATGCAGAACGGTTAACATTATAGTCTAAGGATTAATATAATGTAATTTTTAAAAAGTTCTAATGTAGCCACAGTATAGATCAAGAGATGGGTTACTGCTGGTATAGCAAGAGGTTCCTGTTGTCTGTACATCCATCAAGCCCCTGAAAGTAAGGAGCTCCTACTCTCCATCATCAGGGCAGAAAGTGGAAAAAGGACCACACTGTGACCCAAGTTGGTGGTTCTAAGTTTTAGAAGATAACCTTTAAAGCACCCCCTTGACATACCATCTTTTCACGTGAAGTTTTACATGGACATGTATTTTTATTCTCTCTAAGTGGAAAAAGTAGGCAATAGGGTAGGAACGCCTTTGTCTAGTTTAAACACAAGCAAACTCTTTTCCGCAGCAGCAGTTGCATTGGGGATAGTCTCACTTTAAATACACAGAAGATGCCACTGTTCTGAATCCTTACTGATCTTTGGTGCTGTGCATATTTTTAATCATAGCTGTTCTTACACATATGAAGTGGCTTTCATTTATTTAAAGTTGCATTTACATGCATATTTTCCCTCAGAGGCTGAGAGTTTCTGAGCGTTTTAAGTGAATGTTGAATGTAGCCAAGTGTCTTTTCTTTATCTCTTCTGATTAGCACAAGGTAGTCCCCTTTATTCTCGGTGTTAAACTGACCTTATGTTCCTGTGCTTTCTATAGCAGAGTTCATAGTTAGAAATTGCTAGGATCAACTTAATGCTCGATTGTTAAGAATTATTGATTTTCTATGTTTGATAAGGACATTATCTAGCATTTTCTGGTTTTTAATTTTGCTTTGTTTTTCTTCCCTTCTCCTTTAATTTTCTTTGGAGAGCTTCTCTAAGAGATTTGTCTGTTTGGCTGAAGTCATTGGGATAAAGTTGTGGTCATATAATCTATGTATTAGATAACATAACCTTTTACCATTTATAGTGCGTGCAGCTAACTCTAATTTTGTGTTCTTTATATTAGCACCCTTGTGTTTTTATTTATTATTTATTTTTAATCAGTCTTACTAAACATTTAAATCTTTACCATTTTTGGAAAAGAAATTTGAGGGCCAGGGATGTAACTCAGATGGTGGAACGCTTTCCTAGTGGTTCCTACATGGACCCTAAATTTGGTGCCCAGAACCACATAAGCCAGCATGGTGGTGCATGCTTGGAATTCCAACAGTGACAGGAACATCACAACAATCTAAAAAAGCTTTAATATGTATGGGTGTTTTGCCTGTGCATATGTGTGTGAACCATGTTTGCCTGGGACCGCTGAGGCCAGAAGAGGGCATTGGATCCGTTAGGACTGGAGTTAAAAGTGATTGTGAGCTCCCACATGTGTGCTGAGAATTGAACCTAGGTCTTCGGGGAGACTACTCAATGCTTTAAACTGCTGAACCATCTCTCCAGTCCCCAGGGTCACTAGCTTAAAGCCATCTACAACTATCAAACAGTTGGAGGGGCAGCCCAGGGTACATGAATTCTGCCTCAATTACAGAAAATGAACCTAGCTTGTAATTTCCCTATTGCTCTTGCAGTTTGTTATCTTCGTTCACAGCCTATTATTTGCTCCCTCCTGCTTGCATTAGGTTAAGTTGTCTCTTTATTTTCTGGTTTCTTAAGGTTGAATTTAGAAGTTTAAGCCTTTGCCGAGTAGCAGTAGGCAGTCTTCCTCCGGGGCTATAGGAGCTGCCCAATCACAGGTTCGGGTCCTTATTGATGTTGCCATAGATCAGTGCATCTCTCAGCCCTCATCTGAGAAGCTTCTTTTTTTAGGAAGTGGAGATAAGCAGAGACCCACACCTGGTCAAGGATTAAAGGTGTGTAGAACGCCTAGCTGTAAGTGGGACATTTATACCACACCCCCCTCTTCCTAAAGTTCAACTCAGGGATTGTTGCAGGAAAGGGACGGGAAGACTGCAATACTGCAATCGCCGGAGTGCTAAGTGACCAAAGCGGTGTTCTCCAGCTGTAACCAGGCAGCTCTACCCGTGACCTCACAGTGACTGTGACTGCCAGCGCAAGACCAGGAGAGGCTCAGGCCAAAAAACATCCAAGGAGGAGGAAAATGGGCACGAAGTTCTAGTCTTAGCTCAGGAGCTATTGGCAACCAAAAGCTGGCGGGCAAGGGAGATTTGGTTTTCTTTAAGCGTGTGATCCGTGGTAGGGCAACCATTTTTCCAGTGGACCATATATCCCAGATTATATGGACAGCAGAAACGGACTTGACGGATTTATGAAGAAGATGCAAATCAGGTGGGTAGGGAAGGAAGAGTGGGTCTGGGGGTTGCTGGGGGAGGGGGTGTCTATGGCTAAACCACACAGTATGAAATTTTCCAAGAACAGGAAAATGCTGTTAATATTAGCATTTAAAATTGTCAATTTTCTAAAAGTGCCGCTTACTCTTACTTTACTGGCACTGGATTTGTTGCATTTTAATTATTATGACAGTGTGAAAAATGTTTTAATTCCTCTGTAATTTTTTTCTTGCTCATGTTTTATTCAAGAGTTCAGAGGATTCAAGATAAACATACAAAAACAATTTTATTTTTGGTAACTAGCAACAAATAAACCAAGAATAAAATTAACCAAACAATTTTATATATACTTACATCCTAATGATAGGTCCTGACTCTTAAAAAAACCAAAAAGGGCTTATGGTCCGTGTTCGGGAATTTGTAAAGTAATTATTTAAGATTTATTTTATTTTTTAAAAATATTTCATGTGTTTGTGTGTACACGTGTACACATATTATGTGTCAATATGAGTACAGCTACCCTCAGAGGCCAGACAAGGGTGGTATTTGATTCCCCGGATCTGGAGTTGTAAGCCATAGTGAGCTGCCTGGGATATGTGCTGGGAACTGATCTTAGCTCCTCTGGAAAAGCTGTCTCTCCGGTTTCTATACAGTATGTCTGAGAGAAACGCTGACCTAACAAAATGAGAAACAGCCTACGCCCGTGGATCTGACGACTAAGCACGAAGCTAGTACTTCCCTCAGATCCATTTGCAGAGCTCAGTTTACAAGTCACCGTATGGCTTTTCAGGAGACCTGGACGTACAGATCTTCAGCAAGTGCTCTAGCCTGAGCCGCACACCAGCCGGTCAACTGCCCGCTGAAGTGAAGCTGATTCAAACAAGGAAAAATTAGTCTTTTAGCTATTTTGTGTTTGGATGATTGGATATTAATAGGCATAAAATCAGTGAATTTGGACCCTTACCTTATATTGCACCCCCAAATTGACTCAAAGTGGATTATAGTTTAAGCAGGGCCACAAAGTCTTTTGCAAAACTTAGTGAGAATCTTTGTAACATTGTGTTGGGTAAGGAGCTGCTAGATATGGCAGGCAAAATATGGTCTACAGAAGAAAATAAAACAATAAACTGAAAGTTTGGGTGTTTAGGAGGTTAGAGAGATGTTTTAGTTGAACCAAACTTGAGGATCTGAGTTGAGTTTCCAGAGCTCACAGGAAGAGCTGGTCATGGTCACAGTGTCATGTGATCATAACCCAGTGATGAGGAGGAAGGGACAAGCAGATCCCCTGGACCTGGCCAGCTACCTTAGCCTGGTGGGTGAGTTCCAGGCCAGTGAAAGATGGTTGTCTCCAAAACCAAACAAAGCCCAAAACGGAACCCAAAGTCAAGTGGTGCCTGAAGAATAAGGACAGGGGATTTTGACTTTGAGAACAGGCACCCCCGAAACTGGATGCACACACAAGACCACACATATAAAAACAAACACACATCTCCCCTTTAAAAAGCCACACACACACACACACACACAAACATGCACATACAAATGCACACACACATACATAAGCACACACACAAAAACAAATACACAAATCTTTGCCCTTTGAAAGACCCCAACATAAGTAAAAGTAAGTAAGTAAATAAATGAAGAAATAAATAATTAAATCAATGTCTCCAGAATGAAAAGGGTAGCTCCAGAAGATGAAAACATATTCAGCACTCACGTAGCTGATGAAGGGTTTGTATACAGAACTGGAGCTAGTAATAACAAGATTAATGGTCCAATTAAATGCTGGACAAAAGCTTTGAATGGACAATTCTCCAAGGAAGATAATCACAGAGCTGAAAAAGCACATAGAGAGGCTCTCGGCGTCATTAGTCATTGAAGAAATTCAAATTAAATCCAAAATGGGAAGTGATTTCTGTGCACTAGAGGGTTCTGAGGGCGGGACTGCCAGGGATGTGTGAGGCTGGACACTCAGGACACAGCAGGTACTCTGGGCAGCTATAGAGAGGACCACCAAGATGGCAGGGGTAAAGGCATTAGCCACGCTAGCTTTGGTAACTTGAGTTCCATGGTGGAAGGAGAGAACTGATACCTGCCAGCTGTTCTTAGACTTCCACATGTATGCCATGGTATGCTGGTACCCGCCCTTTCCCAAATCCGTTCCTACAGTAACATCTTAAAGCAGTGGTTCTCAAGTCTCCTAATGCTGTGACCCTTTACTACAGTTCCTCCCGTTGTGGTGACTCTAACCGCAAAATAATTTTTATTGATACTTCATAACCTCAATTTTCCTACTGTTACGAATTGCAGTGTAAATATCTGTTTTCCGATGGGCTCAGGTGACCCAGGTGAAAGGGTCATTCTACCCCTAAAGGGGTAGCAACCCACAGGTTGGGAACTAGTGTTTTAAAGAGTTATATACAGGGCCAGACAATTCTATTCCTCAAAATACACCCGAGAGAATAGAAAATGCACGTGCATACAGATTAGTATGCAGAAGAGCACAGAGGGGTTATGTGAAGGAGTGATTCCAGTCTGTTTGTTGCAATTTTAACAAAACTACCCAAGGCTTACTACTTTACAAGTAAGAGTGATATCTTCTCACAGTTTCGAGGCTGCAAGCCCAGCATTCAGCTTCCTCGTTTGCTTTACCTCTGGTGAGAGCCTCTATTATGGTAGAAACATGGAGGAGAATTGTCAACAGGCACTCGAAGAGGATGCGCTGAGACCAACATGAATATCCCCCAAGGTGGTTCCTCACTAGGCTCTTTAGGTCCTGCCACCTCAAAGGCATCATATGAAGATCAAACTTTCAGCAAATAAACTTAGTGGGCACATCCTCAAATCATACAAAACCAGAACAGGTCCCATGAGTGGAAACATTAAATATGTATCTGGGTGTGTGGATGAGTAGACACAATGTTAACCCACATCCTGAACATGGTAGCCCCTGCTCTAGAATTCAAGGTGGAAGGACTCAAAAGTCACGAGAAGAAGCCAAATGCCATAGGGCACGTATGTGTGGCCGTCTTAGTTCATGACATGCAGAAAATGCAGGTTTATGTAGATGAAAAGCAGATGGGTATTTACAAAGACATGTAACAGGGGTGGGTGTTGAGTTCAAGCAGTCTTGATGAATGCCTGGAGTTTTAAAGGGGCCGTGTTCCCATGCTTGCACAACTCTGCAGGTAGTGAGAGAAAGAGATGGGCTGGAGCAATGGCTCCGTGGTTAAGAGCACTGGCTGCTCTTGCAGAGGACCTGGGATCAATTCCCAGACCCACACGGCAGCTCACAATCCTAGTTCTAGGAGATCCAACACTTTATTATGACCTTTATGGACACCAGGCATGCCAAGATGAGCAGACATACATGCAGGCAAAATACTCATGTGTATAAAATCAAAATAATAAGAAAATCTTTAATGTGGAAGGAGGGAGGAAGAGGCTGTTTAAGTGCTAATCATTTAGGATGTATTTTAAGTATTAAATTCTAATTTAATCTTTTTCTATTCAGACATCTCCCAAATGTAGGGTTTCTATGTCATAAGATATACTGAGATCTTTTACAGCACAGGGAATCATTTGTGTTGCTCACTATTCCATGTGCTCTGAGAAGGATGTATAGAGTGAGTATATCACTCACTCTAAATACCAGATTACGTCCCTGTGGTTGACGGTGCTTATCGAGTCGTTCCTGTATTAGTGGAGCCTTCTAATTTGATTTGTTTTTAAAGATTTACTTATCTTTGGATAAGTGCATGTGGACACCTTTCTGTGTTAATATTTGTACATGTGTGTGTTCCACACACTCGGAGCCCAGAAGAGGGTGGTGAAAGTCCTCCTCCATCACCGTCTGCCTACCTCTTTGTGACAAGCTCTTCCTGAACCTGGGATTGGGTTTCCTCCACTGGGCTGGAAATCAGCAAGCCTCCCTTCTCCTCTCTTCTTCCCTCTGGGAACTAGAATTAAAAGCATGTGCAGGATGCCCAACTTGTTCTGTTATGTGGTCAGTGGGATCTGAACTCTGGTCCCCACGATTGCACAGTAAGGTCTCTTAACCTTTGAGCCATTGCTCCAGCCCCTTGGGCTTGTTTCTCATATATTTTATCAACTAGGAGATAATGTCTAACAGTTCTGCTTCCAGCGGTGGCTTTTTCTATGTGTTCTGTCAACTGTTTCAGGATGGCTACTGGGGACACTTGTATGTGCTGTGACATCTTTGTAAACCATTGTGGCTGTTGTCCTGAAGAGAGTTCCCTGTACATTTAGCTGCAATCTTGCCTCTGATTTTAGTCTTTCATAGGCACACCAGAACTTTGTTTATAGCTTTTATGCTGTATTATCCATACTATATTATCCTTACTTTTTCACTCTTCAATTCTTTGTTTTTATGTGTTAATATATCCTCTTATAAGTATTCAGTGAAGCCTGATTTTTTTGCTTGCATGGATTCTAGTTGTTTCTGTCTTTTACAAATTCTTGCTTGTAGTTTGCACAATCATCAACATAATTCAATTTAATGTTTCTTTTTGGTTTTATCTGGGTCCATTCCTTTATACCTACTCTCCCATCTTCCTTCGTCAAATCTATTTTAGATTTCCATTTTATTTCTTTGACTGGCATTTTGTTCTGCTTTTGTGTGGACATGGGTTCACAAGATCTTTGGGCAACAATGTGTACCCTGGACTTTCCAGTCGTGGAGTGTTCTTGTCAACCCGTTCCATGGTGTCTTAGAGCCTTGCTGCTGATGCCCTCTGAGGACATCTCTCTGTGCGTGCTGTGGTTCCTGGAATATATTTCACACCACAGTACCTTATTAGACCCACAATACAAAGTCCATTCAGGAATTTCTCCCTGCAGCCTCAGACTCCCTGAGGGCTCCTTTGGTGAGTTTCACTCTGTGTACTTGAAGGCTTGATTTAGCACTGCCCTAGCTCCTGGGTATTCAGGACAGCTAAGTCCATCACCTTTCATGTGTCCACACTCATCTTGCTCCCACTTCCCTAGTTAAGAATTTCTCTGTTTCCCACAGCACTGCTCTTTAGAGATGCCGCTCAGCTGGCCTCTGGCCTTTGCGCTTCTGAGAGAGGTAACCTGGTCCTTCATAGCTTTCCCTCCAATTACTTTAGATGTCCTCACCCATGTTGATTTGACATGCTGATGTGTGATATGCGTGGGGTTGGCTCTGTCTGCAATCATCCTACTGGGATTCATTTCATCCCTACCAAATTCAGAAAAATTTCAACAATTATTGTATGCACGCACACACACATATGCACAAGATCATTGCACCTATGAATGGAGATCTGAGACAACCATGGCTGTCATTCCTCAGGGGCATCTATTTTGTTTTTTGAGACACAGACACATGCCTGGCACATGCTGGCTAATCAACAAACCCTAGGCTTGTCTCCCCTTTCTTATCCCTGGGATTACAGTGTACCCCAGTGGTTTGCTAGATTTCCCTTGAGGACTGGGGATCAAATTTGGACTCTTACACTTTCAAAGCAAGAACTCCACCAAATGAGCTATATCCCCAGGCCCTTAGCCATCACTATGCAGCATGTTTCCGCTTCCCCACTACTCTCTCTCCTCCCTTTGAAGGAACACTTACTGTGGATCTCAGGCCACTCAGGGACTCAAGTTGGTCTTTCCATCTTGACTCCTTATCCTCTAATTAGCATCTTGTCTTCTGGCTCCTCCTCCCCTCTGCAATGATCATTTCAGGAGTTTCAAAGATTCAGATATCACACAGTTCCCTAAGAGTTTCTGTTGGGGTTTTCACAGTTTCTATTTCTTCTCTGAGACACCTACTTACTTCCTCACCATGGCCACCCTGCACTTTAAATCACGTTGCACATTGGACAGAGCTACATAGAAGCCCTGGTTTGTTGTCCCACATGCAGGCCACTCAGCATCATTTCTCCTACTGATTTTTATCTTCTTCTTGGGACAAGTTCTGCCCCATTCCTGCTCTTGCCTATCTCACTGCAGCACCCTGATGTGGGAGTGGGGTGTATTTCAGGGGAGATTAATCCTTCCAAGGGTTGGTGCAGGAGGTCTTTCTGTTTATGTGTTGCTTTCATTGGTTAATCAATAAAGAAATTGTTTGGCCTGATAGGGCAGAACTTAAGTAGGCAGAGAAGACAGAACTGAATTCTGGGAGGAAGGAAGCAGAATCAGATTGAGCCACCATGGAGACACCAGGTCAGACATGCTAAATCTTTCCCAGTAAGCCACGACCTCATGGTAAACACAGATTTAATAGAAATGAGTTAAATCAAGATGTGAGAGTTAACCAATAAGAGGCTAGAGATAATGGGCCAGGCAGTGTTTTTAATTAATACAG
>JAQHUG010000146.1:1209961-1258333 GCA_028555095.1 Dicrostonyx torquatus | reverse complement strand
GACCCCCCACCCTTACTCTGCTCTCCTTGTAACAAAGGGTGGTGACTTTTATTATTTGTTATTTTTTTTCTGTTAGTGTGTGTGTTCACGTGTGTGTGTGTGTGTGTGTGTGTATGTATGTGCATGTGTATTGTATATGGAGGCCAGAGGTGAAAGTTACATGTCTTCTTCAACCACTTCCCACTATACTTTGGAGACAGGATCTCTGGATCTCTCACTGAGTCCAAAGTTCATCAATCCTCTTGTCTCTGCCTCCCTTGGCCCATGATTGCAGGTGTGTGCCTCAGGGCCCAGGTTTTTATGTGAGTGCTAAAGAGCTGACTCAGGTCCTTGTGTAGTCAGGGTCCCCCAATCAGTCTTTATAATTATATCTTTGTTGTGCCCAGCATTGGGCTCTAGGTAATGTGCTTTGCTCCCATTCTTCTTCACATCCTTGCATGCCTTCTTAGTGCTCTCTGACTCATTCCTCCATTTTGTTCACTTGAGAATCAATCTTCCATTGACCTTTCATATGATCCGCTTCTACATGGTACACTTTCACATGGTCCACTTCCACATAGTCTACTTACATGTGGTCCTTGGTCCTGGCATGTAGGACTCAAAGAAAGATCCTGCTGACTCTGTGTTGAGGTCCCCCCATTTTCATTGATTCAGTGAGGTTTCTGTGCTAGCCAAGTTCTCCAGCTTTGAGTCACCGGGTTTTCAATCACCTTGTAGTCATATGGATTCTGTCATCCCTGAAGATTCCCATGCCTGGCTGTTGCAGCCTAGTTCTGAACCAATGACCAGTGGGTCATTGCTTACACCTTTTTATTCTCTGTCTCTTTATCATAGCCAAGCTAGGTTTAGAGTGGGCCAACCTCACCATCTTTTTATTAGACATTGGCCTGAGGCAAATCTGGATCCAGAGTATACCAACCACTGCTCTTGCCTTCCCAGGAAGTAGGCTGCCTGTGTAGCCTCTTGTCTACCTGAAGCTTGGTGAAGATGGCACTGACTGAAAGCAGCTTCTGTCCAATCACTGCTTGACCACCTGAAGTGGAAACTGACCCTGGAAGTGATATTGAAAGGCTTTCCACTCCAAGGAGTCCAGCAGAACTCTGACATATTCGGAAGGTTCCATTGCCATTGCTAAGCCTAAGCTTGTCAACCTCGCTGTCTCCCGGTGATGTTTCTCCTGCAAATTCTTCCATATCCATGCTCCCCTCGCAGAGCTCACAAGGGCAGCGCGTAAGGCCCATTCACAAGCCTTTGGGAAATACCCACCTGCCTCTAACTCAGGAGGACCCGGTCTTGCGCTTTTCTTCTGGATCTCTGCTTATGTATTTTTTTTTATTTCAGCCACAGATATCTGTGGCACATCTGGAAATATTTACTGGGTAGTGTGTAGCGTGGAGGAATGAGCATATCTGAAACTGAATGGTGGGCTGTAGAACCTTAGACAGGTTTAGCATAGTGAGCCAGTGAGTTCGGATGAGGAGTTATGTTTAGAATTGTGGATAGGCGGATATCTATAAGAGCATGGGTACTCAAATGCATCTGTATTAGTATAAAACCTACCCCAGCCAGAAGACCACTCACGGAAGCTGCAGCCCTGGAGCACCTTACACAACATGGAGGCAGTTCTGCAGGTCAGAGTACCCCCTTCCCTAACAACTGTTACTACTTGCATAATCTGGGAGAGGGGCTTTTTAAATCTTTTAGTTTTAGGGAGCTTCCTGGGTTTGTATATTTTATTTATTTACTGAATATTAAGAAACTCTCTTCAACTTGAAGGAAATAGCCACACAACACTAGCTAGGATAAATGTTTGAATTTTTATTAGTTTTCCCCTTTAAGATCTCTAGTTTAACAGCCCCCTCTCCTGCTCCAGATGCCTGGCTGGTAGCTCAGTGTATCTATTCCTGCTCCTTTTGTTCCGATCTGAACCTCTGTGAGTCCTCCAGCTGTGGTTATGTAACGTGTCTTGTTATCTGCTGGGGTCAGGTTTTCAGTTTTGTTCATTTTCTTAGTGATTTCCTTGGCTATTTTTGGCCTTTTTTATTTTCACATACCCTTCAGAAGAATCTTGTCAATTTTCATAGAAAAATCGCTAGTGACTCACGGTGGGATTGTGTTGAATATATGCATCAGTCTGGGAAGAGATGACACTTCTCAGTGAGTCAGCCAGAGCCTTAAGGGGGCATCTTCCCATTTACAGACATTGTCTTTATTTTCTGTGACTAAATTCCATATGGGGCTGTCTTTACCTTTCTTTTAGATTTGTTTCTAGTTCATTGCCTTTTTGTACTGCTGGTGGTAGACCAAAGAGCCAGCACCAAATTGTCTTCCATTTGGTGGGTGCTGGGAGAGGGAGCTGCAGCATTTTTTTTTGTTTGAACTATTGTTTTGGTTCTATACCCTAAGTCAAACGACTCTGCCCAACTTAGCAATACATTCTAGCTCTTCCGTAGAACCTTGGATTTCCTATGTCTACGGATTTGTCCTTCCCTTCCTATCTTTATCCCTCCAGTTCCTTTCCTTGTCTCCTTCACTAGCCAATATCTTCCTCACCATGTTTAAGAGAAGTGAGAACAGCAAATAGAAGGGTCTCTTGGTACTTAATGCTGAGATTTTTCAGCAATTTCCATTCGATGAGAGATGTTTCTTGGGGATTTTGCAGACAGAATTGGAATAATGACGATATAGCCATCTAATACTTGTTTGTAGAGAGTGGTCAGTCTGGAAAGATGTTAAAAACTTGTGTATGTGTGTGCATGAGTGTTTGTGTGTGTCTGTGTGTATGTGTGAGTAGCACAACTCCAAGCAGTTATGTAATCTGGCCACTTATTCCTTTTATATGAGTGCATTGATTTATTTTCCAACATTTATCTGCTTTGCACCCAAGAGCACCTGTCTGTGCTGTGTTTTGTTTACCAGTGTCTTCTTCCTTCCAATCCTCTGGTTAGTGTCTTCACACCTATACTGAGAGATAGAATTCCATTATTTCCTTGCAATATTTTGTTTTCGGATCTGTATGACAGTAATAAGCTGGACTTAGATTGCATGGCAGCTTAGGGTCCTTCTCCAACGGCTTTAGAAGATGCTGTGTGGCGGTGACTCCACTTCCTCTATTTGGATAAATTTTATTGTGAATTGCTTTTTTTGTCAACATTTTTGCTTTGTTGGTTTGGACATGCACCCAGGCAGTTGTTACATAACAGACATGATTTGTTCAATAGATCTGGGGCTACTAAGATTTTTAAAATCTGTTCTTGGCAATGTTTAGAAGATACATCTTAAGGGTATTTTCCCATTTCACTGAAGTTTTCTAATTTATTATCTCAAAGTTGTACCTGTTAGTCCTCTCTTTATAGGAATTAAAGGAGCTGTAATGAATTGCCTTTTATCATACCTAAGACTGAAACATTTTCTTCCCGAGACTTGCTTAGTTAGACACATACCCTGCCTTTTCTATTGACCCTTAATTTTTTTTCTCTTTTTCTGTTCCACTTTGAGCCATGCCTTCATTCGTTGACTTCTTTCTACTCTCTGACAGTAATTTGATCTTCATTTGCAAGATTCTTAAGAGGTTAGGCTAGGTCACTGGTTCTGTTTATTTTTCTTTGTGCTTGCATTTAAGACTGTTAATTTTCCTCTCTTATTCTGATAATGACACATTCTGTAACAATTCTTGTGGTCATGAAGACCTAAGAGAGTATAAGATGTACTTTGGAACTTTATAGCCTAATAAGAGTATTTTCCCTAGATGAATATAATTCTAACTGTATTCTAAATACTCACCCTGATGCCCACAGAGAGGCATAGCTTTCACCTCTCATCAAGATATTCCTTTTTGCAGCAGATAGAGACTGTTACAGATATAGACTACTGGGAAAATTTTATTGGGTGCCCAGTCCTACCTCATACATATATAGCACAGTCTCTACACTGAAGGCTCAGGGAACACCTCGAGAGAGGGGACAGGAATATTTTAAGAGCCAGAAGACTATGACATTTGATGCTAGGTAGTGTTTTTAACATATGACAGGGAAGTTATAGTCGTGAACTCTCAACAACATGACTGCCTAAACAGAGCTGCCTGACAGCACCAGTTGACCTGTCAATGTAGATGGAGGAGATCTCACAAAGCCCCAGCCCTGAATGGAGAACCTCAGGCAACTAATGGCTGCTAATAGAAGGAGAGCCGTTCTTCTCTAGACTCCTGATGTTATTCAGTCCCAAGTGGTCAACTCTAGATACATATACATATCAGCAACACTAAAGAAACTCATTAGGTTATGTGTGTATATGTGTGTTATGTATATACATATGTATACACATATGTACACATACCAGCACATAATAAACAATAACTAATAAAGAAGAGGTCAAGTACTTGAGAGGGAGGTAGAGAATAAGGGAGGGGTTAGAGGGGGAGAATGTTGTGTATTATTTAAAATTTAAATAAAAAACAAATATATGTTTTATACTCAGTAAACTCAGTAATTCTCGGACCAATTTTGAACCAGTGATCTCTGTGTGATTGTGTCATACACTTGAGCTATATAAATCATATGTACAGTTATTATGATTATTGAGGGCCATTGCTGTGTCTTCCTAAAGTTCAGTGGGCACAATGGTAGACCCCGTCCCCTATCGCCTGGCTTTCTTCCTTTTGCACTTTGTTTTCATCTTCCTTGTCTTCTCTGTAAGCTGCTGCAGTCTATCAGAAGTATCACCACTGCATGCAGTGGGCTGAAAGTCGTATCTCTGCTGGTGGAAGCTGTAATGCACATGCATTCCTCCAGTTCTGGAGGTTAGATCTCCAGACAGAGATGTCAACAGGTCTGGGCTCTTCCATGGCCTTGGAGAACAATTCTTCCCAGGCCACTGGCCAGCTCTGCTGGTCTCTTGGTGCTGTTGTAGGAAGCTATCTTCTCACTGCATATTTTTATATCACCCTCTTATGCCTACCTGGGTAGGTCAGTCTAAATGTCCCCTCATCCTAAGCCATACTTGGAGATATGCCATACCCCATGAGAGTTCACCCTAAACACTTCCCCAGATGTCAATCATTCCTAAAAGGTCTTATTATAGTCTAGATTGTGCCTATAGACACTAAGGGTTAGGAGCTTAAGGAGCACAGTGCATCCCAAACATCAATTCCTTCATCCTGACTTTCTTCACACACTCTTCCTACCTTGAGACCTGTCCCAACTCCTGTGATCAGCCTTCGCCTGGTTTGTTCCCTTCCTATACAGACTGGCACTCAGGATGTCCTTTCAGTGGAAAAGTCACATGGCCTCACCTTCCTGCTCTAAGCTGAACCATGATGCCCTTTGTCTTCACACCTCACCCCCTCTATTCACACCACACTTTCTCCATTCATGTCAAGTCAAGCTCCCTCCGTTCACAATAAACCTCCCCATGTGACATCACATCTCTTGACTTTCCCAACCCTGCTGACATCTACAGCAAATTTTTTTTTCTGGAGGCATCTCTCTGCTTGGCATCATGGTTCCCTTGCTGTCTTCTGAGGTCGAGTTTCCTGGGTGCTTCTTTGATGGTTGTTTCTATAAAAATGGAATCTTGCACGCTAGTGTTCTTGGTCTAGGGCAGTAACTGTGAGATGCTTTGATGAGTCACCAAGTAAAACTAGGTCGATCCCTCTGTGGGGATCAGAGGAGCCTTGGTTCCTGGTGCTCAGAATGGTGTGTCATAAGAAAAGCGCGATGCAGGGTCAGCATACATGTGACTGTCTAGTGTCTAAGGAGTCACTGCAGTGGCATCTTCTCCCTGATGATCCAAGGAGTCAGTTGGCCTTTTCCAATCACTGGCGGAGATTTTCCTTGCGACATCTCAGTGAAATGCTCTTGTTTCCTAATGCCAGAGGAGCATGAGCGAGCTGGCACCAGTCCATGCCTTATTTCCCTCAGGGAAGATTCATGACATATTGAGGCAACAGGAAGGATGCTGCTGATAAGGACAAGTGCCGGCTGCTGCCTGGGAGAAGTGCTGTGTGTTGAGGCAGGCACAACCAGGACACATCAGGTGAAATCCCAGTAAGCAACCGAGGCTGTGAGGAGGGACATTATGGGACACCCGTCAGAGCAACCTGCTGCCCAAAGCAAGAGCACCAAATTCAGGAGTTAGTGGTGATAGCGAATATGGGGAAGAGCAGAAATTGGTGCAAAGGTGTCATTGCAGGACTGTTGAGCAAAATCCAGCTGAGGAAGGTCACTTTCATCTGTGAACAATCAGTGAGACCAGACAAGGGGTATTGCAATGCTACAGACCAATGTGGTTTGTGAGGTCAAGGTTTCTCAGATGGCCTGGTCTGTGTGCACCAAGATCTCCAGGTCCACACCCTGTGCCTGCATGCACACTCCATGCCTACCTGGGGCAGAGAAGAGAGTCTCACTGACCTTTCTGGCTGACCTTTCCAGTTACTGCTAAAGGCTACCTTCCTTGCCTGGCCTGCGCAGGGACACAGGCTGCACCATGAATCTTCTTGTCACTTTCAGGCAATAAATGACACCAGATTCTGTTATTAGAATGCCAGCCCAGTGTAACAACCCAAACTATGAAACTATCCGCAGATTTAAAGAGGGCTTCTAGAACTCTTTGCTCCCTCGACTTTGCTCTAGGCAGGATGCTGGTAGGAGGGGCTTGGCGGTGTGTACAGCACCTGCCTCCACAGTGCATGCTCCCTTCTCCAGCTGCTTGCTAGCAGAGTTTGGCCTCATTCCAGATTCTTCTTTCAGGGTTACCCCAAGTAGCATGTCTGATAGGGACTCAGTGATGCCTTCCTTAAGCCTTTCTCAGCAGCTGGAGTCCTTGAATGCGGCTCCCTAACAGCTATCCAAGTTCATCTATTGCAGTATCCAGTTTGTGTATTTTCCACTCAAGCCCCCCCCCCAGAAGCTTCTAGGTTCTTTGTGATCAGATGAGTTTGACCTTCCACAGGAAACGATCTGAGGTTAGCTCTTTAGCCCCATCTCTCTTTGCACATTTGTGTTCACTGCATGCCTGTGCCCATTGAGTCTTCATGAGCCCTCTACACTCAAAATTTCTGGACAAACAAAGCTGGGGCAGGGACTGGGGTGTCACAGGCTCTTTCCTGGCTAGAAGATGGCTACCTCCCTCCAGCTTGATCTAAGCTTTCATTATCTTTCAGGAAGATAGTATACTGGCAAGGGAGTCCACAGAGAGTAGAGCCCAAGGGGATTCTGCTCTTTGAGGTTTTCTTTGCCATCTTAGGACCTAAGACACCTTTCAGAACCCGCAATGGGTGGAGTCTTCAATGAAGGCACTTGAGTTTGCCCATTACCACTTCTTGAGCTGATCAGCCCAACCCCGAGGGCAGCGAGGAAAGGAAGATTCAGGACTGAAGTAGAGAGTGACCACTTGAACATGTCACTGGGCATCTCAGCATCTCAGTGGTCATGAGTCAGGATAGAAGGACAGCGTATCAGACAGGTAACTGCAGACAGATCCCAGCCTCAGCCTTACCAGTTCTGTGACATCTGGCTTCTAGCTACAGGGAGACTTTTAATAAACAGGTGATTATTGAAATAGACATGTACAGAAGAACAGTTTAAAAAGTTAGGGTGGTATGGAACCCATCTCTAAGTGCAACAAATACAGACTTGTAAAAAATCACTACTGTTCCTCTGTGCAAGTAATATTGAATTGCTGTCTAAATCATCCCTCTGCATCCATAGGTGAGTGCAGCACTCAATTCTTATCAGAGAAGCCTCTTCGTGCAGAAGACAGTGACTGTGGCAGAAACTGACAATGGGTCAAACTCCAAAGAGTGTCCATGGCATGCAGACAAGATTCGTGGCATGCTCAGCTACAGATGATATATTTATAGCCATCCTTCCCAAGGTCAAGGAACCATCATGGAAGATGGAGCAGAAAGACTATATGAGCCAGAAGGTGAGGAAGACTAGAGCAAGACAGTGTCTTCTGGACATGGCAGAACCACAGCAATCATGCACTCATTTCAGCTCTGGTTGACCACACAAGATCATCACAGGATCAGTCCAGTCTACATTCTAGAGTGAAGCAGAAAGGGGCTAAGGGCCACATCTTTAACCTAGTTGCTTAGACAACTGATATATTTTGGGGAAGGGAGAGACAGTTTTGTTTTGTTTTTTTAAGGATGTGGGCCTGGTAGGTTGATAATCACATTCCAATAGATGCCCAATATGTATATGGGTAGCACAAAGTAGATTCAATGGGTTATCAAAACAAAAGAAGGGCAAAAAATTGGGAGGGGTGGGGAGGTGGAGGTTGGATCTGGGGGGAGCTAGTGGAGAACTGGAAGTGAACAGCATACAAGCGCATTATATAAAATTCTAGAAGACTTAATAAAATAGTATATTATAAAGGTCTTAAAAAGAAAGAAAATCTATGAAAACCCACATTGACAAAGTTAGCATGGAGAGTTCTCATGTAGACTGTGTCTAGGTCTCTCTCACTCATACCTTCTGTCCTATGGATGCCATGGGCCATGATGGAGACAGACAGGATGTATTCTTATTAATGGAGTCTTGTGTTAATTTTGGTTATTCTATGGTTGCCTAGATCTCTGTCCTGGGATCTCATAGGCCTTCTCTTTGACTCATCCCCTCACCAGCTTCCTGCTCCCAACTCCTAGCCCTGAGGACTTCTCAGACTTAACTTGGTGTTGGTGCCTTGAGAAGTCTGAGGGAGACCTGGTCGGGTATGATAGAGAATGCCCTTCAAACATCTTTTTCTTACCCATTTGGGGTGCAGTTTGGATGAGGAGATGGAAAATGTTTTTTTATTAACATGGGGCTATTACCTGCTGTTAAGGAGACTCATCATTGTTTGGCTAACTTGAGCCATCCAGCAACCATTTCCTGATTTACTTAGCTTGTTCTGCTTCATGTTAATTTACTTTGTTACTTTTCCCCACCTTCCTTTATCAACTTGTTGAATTGAGTCCACAATGCCTTTTGAAAATATTTTGCTCACTACTGACATGGGGTCATTTGCTGGCAGTACCTGGCTGTGTTTTGTCTGGTGTGAGATCCTTCCCGCAGGCAGGGTCAGGAAGGTCTCCTTTGCTGGGAGTTCTTGCAGGCTGCCGCTGCCTGAGATCTGCAGCTTCCTCATACATCTGTTTCCTGCCTGAGAACCACACCATCTCCCCTGTGTTCTCACTGCCAGAGGAAGCCTTTATTTGTGTTTGCCTTCACTCTCTAGCCTGTGGAAGGTCCCGAGTCCTCTCTTAGGATCCTTGTATTTACTTTCTGCAGGGTCAAATATGACCCCGTTTAAGCCCTCATAGGTATCTGTCTGATTGGCTTTCTCTGATTTTTAGAAGTCTTACCTGTAATTCATCTTAGGATATCTGGAAATGGAAGCCTTTACCTTCTGTCATAGATGTGTCTTCCCCATGTGATCTACCCTATCCTTGTGGGTCATAGGTCAGGACAGGGACTCTTCATGTTCAGTCCTGACACTGTAATTACAAGTGCCTGTCAACAGTGATGAGTTCAGGGCCTTTCCAGGGCTGACAACAGAAACCAGAGAGGCCGAGAAAGCTCTCCAAGAGTCCTGCTCTATAAGGAAGGGAAGAAGCTCAGGCATCTGAGGTGCAGTTGAAAATCTGTGGAATCAGAAATTTGCATCCATAGGAGTCTGAGTGAAGGACGGGGTTTGTTGGCTCCTTGGAGTAAGTACCTTGTGACCTGAGACTGGGTCATGTATAGGATTAACCATTAAAATCATAAAAGGGGTGGTATTTAGGCAAAGATATTTCGTTTGACCTAGATGTGAATCTGTGAATGAAGAAACTCCACAAGGGTCTATTTGCTTAGCTCTACCGTGATTGTGTTGAGGGGTAGGAAGCTGATTGGAAGGTTACAATGTCTTTAGAAGTTCCCATGTGGCCCCAGTTAGTTCTCATAAAAGTAGGCCATGATTGAAAAATATGATTAGCCCTCCCACGCTTTGGACTCCTGTCTCACCTTCTGCATTGGGCTCTTCTGTGATGTCACTTGTTGAATCACACTGTAGCTGAGGTACCTTACCAAAGCCATGCAGAACTTAGCAGTAATTCTCTGGAACTGTGTGCAATATCAACTTCTCTGCCTTACAAATCACCCACACTTGGGGATTTTCCTTATAGTCAGAAAAAATAGCTTGATTCAGTTCTCTGGAAAGTGTCCCAACAGCACGACAGACTTGAAATAAGAATCAGGATGCAGGAAACTAGAAGCTATGTATGTGTAATTGGGACACAGGATTTCCCACCTAAGTGATAGTTCTGGTAACCAAGTAGGGAAACATGATCATACCTTCATAGCTTGCGTGGGCTGGGAGGCATGGTTGGCTTTGTTCTTGAGGCCAGTGCTGGAGGTGACTGTGGCACAGACTTGGGTGGTAAGTGCTAGTAAAATCAACACTAGTGTGGGGAGAAGCGCCTCCCAGTCGCTCGCTGCTGGTGCTCATGACGCTGCATACTGCCTCTGTGCTTCCTGTTCTCCCCTCGCCCTCTGACCCTTATATGTGGGCTCCAGATGGCCCAGTCCTGCAGCACAGGTCCTCACAGGGCTGCTCCACTCCACATCTCCACAGAATTAAATATTTTACTCGACACTTGGGAGTCCAGGCACAGAGAAAGCTGTGTATCAGGCCAGCTCTCCATGTCTATCGGGCTTCTTGGCACCTGAGAATCAAGACAGTCACCTCTGCCTTCTGTGAGGGTCTCTGTCACTACTCAGTTTCCCTCAGATCTCAAGGACGTTCTCTGAGGCCATCCCAGCATTACACCTGCGGAGGATCAGTCTCTAGCAAACATTAACCCCAAACATGCACAGTTCTCTTGAGCTTCCCTTTCTATGGAGTGGAATTTAAAATGTGTTTGCTTAGGGAGCCTCTGCTTACAGATCAGAAGTGTGGCAGAACCCATGCTGTTTTAAATGTCAACTTGCTATAACCAGAATCACCTGAGAAGACATTTTCAAGTAAAAAAACTGCCTAGAGCATGTTGGCCCGTGGGCATGTCTGTGGGGGACTGTCTTGATTGTGAACTGAGGTAGGAGGGATGGCCCAGCTCATAGCAGACAGCACCATTCCCTAGTCACGTAGTAAGGGACAGTATAAGAAAACTAGCAGAGCTTAAGCCTGGCAGTTAGCCAGCACATAGTATCACCCATGACTCCTGCTGTTTTGACTATGAAGTGAGATCCTTGGTCAGAGGTGGTTGCTGTGTGAAAGAGCAAAAAGGCCTGCCTTCAAGTTCCTGACTTGACTTCACAATGTCGTCCATAACCTGGAATTTAAGTTGAATACGCTTCTCTTGCCCTACCCACATCGAATACTGCTTTGGTCAGAGTGTTTTATCACAGCAACTGGATGGACCTAGGTGCCCAGAAGTACACCAGGACTGAACAGATCCAAGATCTCCTTGAGTAAGCGTGGGGACTCTCAGTGTCCAAGTCAAATCATGTGACCCTCTCGAGGGAGATCAGGCCATCCCTAGGCCATATGCAGAAGGACTCTTCAGTCCAAATCTTGGGGTGGCTTGAATGAAAATCAGGAGTAAGCGGAGTAGCTCTGTCGACCCCAACTACTAGAGAGGTCAAGGCAGGAAGGTTGGAAGGTCAATCTAGGGTTCTAGACAGTCTGTGCAACTTAATGAGGCTTTGTCTAAAATAGAAAGTCAAAGAGGGCTGTGATTGTAACTCAGTGATGGAGGGCTTTAGCTAGTCTCAGCTGCTGTAATACCCCCCCCCCCCAGACTGAGTATCTGTTAAAACAGCCCTTGAGGCTCATGGTTCCAGAGGCTAAAATAAAGTCCATGATAAGACGTCAACCTGCCTTGCAGATGGGTCCTCATCATCTTCAACGGGAAAGGGGACAAGCGGGTTCCCTCTTTTGTAGGGCGCCAACCCCACTTGCGAGAACTCTCCTTTCATGGCTTACTCACTTCTCAAAGGCTGCATCTCCTAACAAAGTTGCTTGGAAGGTTCAGATTTCAAACTGTCCAGAGGTAGAGCTTAGAGGTGCCCTGCAGAGCCCACATCCCCTGCACAGGAGCCAAGAGGAGCTGCCATTGACCGCCTTGGTTCAGCCAGGATCTGCTGCTGCTGCTGCTGCTGCTGTGGGGTCCACTCCCAGGCCTGCAGAAGCAGAATAATCCTTCCAGCCTGGCGGGAAGTGAGCCTCCGAGGCCGTTTTCATGTTGTCTCTTCCTCCGGTGGTGGCAGTGGCAGTGGCGGTGAGTCATTTGCATGCCATTCCTGTCTGCTTGAGCAAGGCAATTACCACTGCGTGCTGCCAAACCTGTCGGCTCCCTACCAGCTGGCCTGGAGGGGAGGCATCCAAATGAGCACTAACTGTTGATCTTGAGGAAAGAAACATGACAGAGCTGCATCTCCTCCCAGGTAGGAGGGAGGAGTGGCAGTCACAAACAGGATGGTTGACACTGTTGGTTCCCTTGGGGGGCATCTAGGGAAGTACCCAGAAATGTCTCCTACATATCCTGCTGAAGACAGGTTTGCTCAGCTGTGTCTTTCCCTCTGTGCTGTCACAGACCTTCCCACTTGTGAAGAAAATGTCCCTTCTCCTGTGGTGCCATAAGCCTGTTTTTCGGATCAAGGGGTCCACTCTACGTGACCTCTAGTAATAGGACCTCTGAGGAAAGTGGAGCCTGGAGCTCCCTGCCAGGGCGGGACAGACAAGAAAGGCTCCAATTTGTGGTCATTTTTGTTTGTCCCCTGCTTCCTGCTGTCAGTGTCTGTCCATGACTCATCCATCCAGCATTCACTCACAGCCTCAAAGGTAGAACATGGGAATTAGGATCAGACCGAACTCCCACTCTACAACCACTAGAATCAGGGGCCATTGGCTGGATATTTGAAGTTTTATTTTTTCATTTGGAAGATGGGAAATAAACAACAGTTTTCTTTTTTAAAACCAGGACCTGATATGATACAAGAAGTTTAAGTAGCTATTACAATGTGCTGCGCACAATAAATGGCAGAATTGACCGTTCCCATGAATACGCTGCTGCAGCTAATGTCCTTCACTGTGGCTCTGCCCAGGTGATTAGTTTGCCCCAATTCTACACCTGTCCACTCCCTTGTTGCAGGCACCTCTCCACCTACTCACCAAAAGCATCTTCTCCTCACTGCGGGTCCACATCTTTCCATTGCTGCTATGCCCCATCATCGGAGCCACTTGTGAGAAAGCAAACGATTGAACTGCGCAGACTCCGGCCAAGGAAGCTGCTGGAGAGGTCGGGCAGTGTGCTAACTCCAGCTCATCTTGCCTTCACTGCCAGCCAGCCCATCTTTAGTGAACATGGAATGTTTGTGCCCAAATATTTACAGGGTTCATTTTGTGTGCTGAGCCAGATAAAAAGCTCTGGCCCTGAGATACCATTTCTAGGCTTGCAGCTCTCCTTGTGGGATTGCTGTCACTTGGAGTGATGGTTGTGTCTCCTGGAATTCCCAGGCTTCAACACTGTGAGCTAGCACTGGGTTATAGAATGACCATGGGCTTTGAACACAGAATTCCATTTAAGATTGCTTTCTAAAAGTCTTACAGCTATCCTGTTTCCCCCAACCACTGCTCAAGCAGCACTGTGGACAGTGGGGTGGGCAATCTGAAGAGAAAGCTGCACAGGGATTGACTACATTTTCATTTTACTTCAAATATGGAATGTTTGGATTAAATATATATTAGATACAAAAAATGCAGGTTGGGTTGAAAATCAGAAAAATCTAAGACTTGCATGAATGGTACACGTATTTTCTAATCAAAAATTAAGAATTGGAGATACAGGCTCCACCACTTAGGAGTGCTATGCTTGTCCAAGCTAAAGAAGAAGAAGGAATACTGTCTGCGCGGTACAGTAGCCTTTGTGATGAAGGAACTATGACAACCAGAGTAGAGACACCAGAAAGTGGAAATAGTGTTAGAAATCACATAGTACTTTACTTCTAGTTACAGTGGGCCAAACAATGTAGCACACATTCCCTTCAGAGGCTCATAGAACAGGGGCGGGGGAGGGGAACCAGGGGCTTATATGTCCCGGGAGGTCACAGCTGATTCTGCAGCAGGGCCTCAACCCTCCTTCTACAGTAGTAGTGCAAAGGCACACAGTAGAATCTTCTGTGGATAGAATGTGTCTGATATAGCATCCCTGGCCACATAGGGCTCTTGAACACATGACATGGTCAACCATGACTGGGAAGCATAATTTGCAGCATTATCTGTAGTCAGAAGTTTTTGTCTCACACGGTCCCGAAGTCATTCAGTCCCAAATAAACACACAGAGAGACTTATAATAATTATAAGCAATTGGGCCAATTTTCAGGTTTATTACTAACTAGCTCTTACAATTTAAATTAACCCATAATTCT
Organism: Dicrostonyx torquatus; assembly: GCA_028555095.1. NCBI lineage: Eukaryota > Metazoa > Chordata > Mammalia > Rodentia > Cricetidae > Dicrostonyx > Dicrostonyx torquatus. Next base: position 1,243,943 of record JAQHUG010000146.1, on the reverse strand, counting down.
AATCTATGTTTAGCCATGTGGCTCAATACCTTTTCTCAGTAAGGCATTCTCATGTTCATCTTGCTTCCTCTGCATCTGGCTTGTGACTGTGTCTCTGGTGTTTTTATTTTTTTTTTCTTCCAAGAATTTTCCAGGTCTGGTCATCCCACCTATACTTCCTGATTATTGGCTATTGGCCAATTAGCATTTTCTTAAACCGATATGAGTGACAAATCTTTACAGTGTAGAAGAGCATTATCACACAGCAATTATTTAATTTAGTTAATCAAGTTTTTATTTATTTTTAACTGATGCATAAAAATGTAAATGATGTATATATTCATTAATGAGGTACCATGTGGTGTTTTGATACACACACAATGTATACTGTTTAAAGCAGGTGAGACATCTCTGTCTCCCCCAAATATTTATCATTTGTTTATGATGGAAACATCCACCTTTCTTTTGGTACCTCCTGGGGGTGTGCAGTCTGTTACCATCAAGAATTTAAATGCATGTGACTGGCATGGCTATATCTAGCTACACAGCTCTGAAAGCATTCATCACAAGTGGAGAAGGAGCTGGAAGAGCAATGAGGACTTGTTTTCTGGTATCATAGTGTCACCCTGCCTAGGCTGGCATGAATTGAGTGATGCCACAGAAACTCAGGATGACTGAGGCCTGCCAGTAACTGCCGAGAATAAGTATATGGCTGCTTCTGCAGAAGTTCTAGTGGGGATTTACAATCTGTTGTTCCTTGGTCTGTGCTGCTTCCACACTGCTGCAGCACAGCTGAGCTATGTCAACGGAGGGCACAGGCGTAAGGGTCACTACAAAGTGATGTCCTTAAAGGATCAAAACTTGGCTGCCGCTGAGTATAGCCAGGGGCCCTGAGATAAGTGGTATTCGCGTGCCAGCCACAGAGCTAAATGTGAATCCTCTTTAGAAGCCTGTTGTCTGTGCTATCAAATATCTCTACGGACTTTCTTTCTTTCTTTTTTTTCTGCTTTTGGTCTTTCAAGACAGGGTTTCTCTGTGGCTTTGGAGCCTGCACTGGAACTAGCTCTTGTAGACCAGGCTGGTCTCGAACTCACAAAGATCTGCCTGCCTTTGCCTCCCGAGTTTTGGGATTAAAGGCGTGCGCCACCACCGCCCGGCCTTCTACGGACTTTCTTATTCAATATTTAACATCTGCTGAAAATTGACATGAGCAGTCATCCACACATCCCCAAATCCCAAAGAAACAATAGAAGCATGGACCAAGCAACAGGACCAAGGAATAGAAGTTACATATCCATTGGAGGGATTCAGAACATGAAGTATCAAATAACCTGTTAAATAAATACATGCACCATCCCTAAGAAAGAATGATGAAAACTTGCAGCTAACAAAATAGCTGGTGAAAAACCTAAAGTTACAAAGCGAGATTAGATAAAGCTGAAGAGAGAATGAGCAAATTGAAAGACAGATGAGAGCAACACACTGAGCCTCGTGCTCATGGGTAAAAAGACTTCAGAAATTAAAAAAATAGCAACCTTAGCATGATGGAAAGTTGAATATTTGTGTAACTGGAGTCTTGTAGTGGAGGGAAGAGGATTTGTATTTTAAAGCAGAAAGGATGAGAGTGTTCTAAAAGTAACTGCAAATACCAAGTCCTGCTCAGTATGAAACCAGGGATAATATTAAAAGAATGCACATGGATATTACATAGAAAACTCATTAGAACCAAAGACAAAAAATGATAAAATGAGCAATTTTCTTCAAAGGTTTTTTCAAAAAAGCAATGGTAAAATGGCAGCTGATATCTTGAGAGATAAATGAAAACCAGGTGATGGAAACATTTCCAAGGCACTAAAATGTGAAATTGATGAGAAAATAACTAGTTTTAAAGTAATCCTTTGGTCAAACACATCAGTTTGGAACATGCTAATGGATATGATACAAACCAGACGACTGGAGAAAGTCTGAAGTGATGTTCAAAACTGATGCTCTCTTACAAAGTGGGAATAAGAAAAATGTGGTGTGTTCTCTTGCAGGGTGGTAGAAAGTGCCATGTGAAGATTGGTCTTTTATGATGTGTGAGACTTCAGTCTCTGCCTTGAGAATTCTCATCTGTAACATTAACTCAAGTGTTTTAAAAAGCCTAATTTATGAAGGAAAAACCCCTAGCGTTGAAGTAGAGGATGAACAAACCATCTTCTAAGTGAATATTTACTGGATACCCATGAGGATGAGTAGCCAGTACTCTATGAAAGGAAGGAAATAATTTAGATGTAAATATACATGATAAATTATTGAAACTTATTGAAATGATATGAAGTTGTTTTTGAATGAATATGGGCATCAGAAAGATTCATTTATCAGACACAAAAGCACTAACTCTGATAACAAAGGTGGTTATTAGATATCACATGATGGGGGATGTGAGGGTTCTTCACTATGAGACTAACAAAGTGAGCTTGTTGAGTTGATGGGCATATGACATCTGACAGCCATGGGCAGATGTAACTGGAGGCTTTTCTGTCCTGCTCAGCCCTGCAGCCATTTCTAAATAATTACTCAGAGACTTACTATTAATTATAAATGTTTGGGTGATGGCTCAGGCTTATTATGAGCTAGCTCTTACATTTAAATGAACACATTTCTATTATTGCCACATGACCCGTAGCTTGCCAGTGGTGCTCTGACATGTTGCACCTTAGGCAGCTGCTCGCATTTCCCAGACACCTCCCTTCTTCACCTGTATTTCTGCTTTGATAACTTGTCTGGATTATTTCTACCTTGACATAGGCCAAAGCAGTTTTATTTATCAAGCAGTGAGAGCAACACACATTCACAGCATGCAGGATCCCACAGCAGGCAGAGACTTTTTAAAAATAAGATTCAAAGATCATTTTTCAAAATTCTAAAATAGAATAAAATCCAACTAAAGTGAAAAGCTTAAGTTCTTGAAAATTCTGAAAGGAAAATAAGCCAAAGGAAAATTTCCAGTCAGCAAATGTGACTAACTCAGGGTGGGGGTAAATTAGTGCATATCCTACTGTATTTACCCATTTTAAATTACTATGACAACATTCCCAAGAGTAACTACATTTTCAAAGGAAAAGAGGTTTGCTTATCTCACAGTTATGAAAGTTTAAGGCACAATGCTGGGTCCAGCCCAGCTCTGGTGGGTACCCTGTATTGGGATAACTTTTTTGTACACTGTGTGAAGATTTCTCTGTTTTACCTCATCTGCCTAAGGCACCTTCTGATTGGTTTAATAAAGAGCTGCATAGCCAATAGCTAGACAGGAGAGGATAGGTGGGACTTCCAGGCAGAGATAGGAACTATAATAAAAAATCTAAGGCAGGAGATTTGGCAGCCAGATGTAGAGGATGCCAGATGTATAGTACTGAGGAGAGGTAACGAGCCACGTGGCAAAACATAATCTAAATGGATTAGTTCAAGTTTTAAGATCTAAGGCTTGTTTAAGATTTAAGGCTTGTTTGCGAACAAGCCTAAGCTGAGGCCAAGCTTTCATAATTAATAAGGAATCTCTATGGGAGCTGACCGTCCAAAGAAAGACCTGTTACAGTCCTGAAGGGTATTTCTCATAGTGGCGAGAGCACACTATGTAAGACAGGAAAGCAGAGGGAACCAAAGGTCTACAACCCTGCTCTTGGATGTCTCCTGGACTCAGTGACTGTCTCCTACCTTGACCAAGGCCCCGGAGCCCAATCTTCCAAGTCATGACTTTAGGGTGTGAGGAAGCTGTGGCTGGCTCCATTTGAGTGTGCTGAGGGTTTAACTGCCATAAAGCCCACAATTTTGCTCTGAGGCCCACTTTTGCTGAGCCACTTGTAGGTGTATAATCACTAATAAGCACACATAACATGTTCATAATTGCCCTGTTCTTCAAGTGAAAATATCCTAGATGCCTATCAACAGCAAAGTGGATTAAAGACTTATGAGGAATTTACACAGTGATATATCGTAGCATTTATAAAATAGCATTGGCAGTTCTGGAGGAAAATGCAGATGAATTTCACAGACTTAGAGTGTATGTGTGTTTACTTTAGAAAATGTAAAAGTAGCCTGTAAGATCAGAAACCTCGGCAATGCTCACATTAGGATGATGGAAGGGGAGAAGGCGATGAAAGAATATTGTGGATATAGGAGATGTGCTCTATAGACACAGGTGACTTGAAAGGACATTGATGATGTCCTCTTTCGCTGCATAGAATGTGATACATGGACATGGGTGTGTCTACTATATAATGCACACACATATACATGCACACATATATGTACACATACATATACATACACATTAATATATGCATACATAGAACATATACATATGCAATGTGCATTTATATACATTAATTCAAATAACTGAAATAAATAAAAGAAGTATCAACTTGGAATTCAGCATGAACAATCTTAGCTAAGTGTGAAGAATGGGATAATTAACTTCAGAATTTTTACAGTAAACAATATGTTATGAACTGTGTTACCTGTGTGACTCCCATGTGTTTTCACAACACAAACTAAGAAAATGTTGACTCTGAACCAGTATTAGAATTGCTGCAGGTATTGCTGCAGATAGATGGCAAATTGTTGGGGAGGTAAAAATTATATGTGCATATATGTATGTGAGTATGTACATATGTGTATACATGTATGTTGTTTGTATATGTGTGTTGCATGTGTATATGTGAATGTGTGTGTTTTAGAATAATCATAAGAAAACCAACCCCCAGCATCCCCAGCAGGAGGTGCAGTTCAGTACTGATGGGGGAAATGACAGGAATCTTGAAGGGAACAGATGAGGTCATTGTTCTGGGGCTTAGCCAGAGAAGGTGCAGGTGCAAAAGGCCACTGCAGAAGATGGGTGACAGGGTTGCAATGCTGTGTTGCATAAGGCTGAAATAGCTCAACATTTAAGAACTGCCCTGTGATTACCCGTCAGGTGTACTGTGGATTAATATTTAGTAACAGCTAAAAGGAGCATGTACCTCAGAAAACACCACACACACACACACATGCACAAGTCATGTAAATAATTCCCAAATGTTACAGATTTTCAGAAAATAACAGAAGATGTGAGCTGAACAGTCTCTTTGTCAACTGGACACAAGCGAGGATCAAGGCAAGAGGGATCCTCAACTGAGTAATTGTCCCATCAGATTGGCTGTGATACATTATCAAGATTCGTGATTGACATGAGAAAGCCCATCCCACAGTGGCCAGTGCTACCCCTAGGCAGGTGGTCTTGGGTTACATGGAAAAGCAGGCTGATACCTTTGGTAGCCTGAATGGAGTACACACACTTTTAATCCCAGCACTCAGGGGACAGAGGCAGAGGCAGAAAGATCTCTGGGTTTGAGACTAGATGGGATTACAGAGTGAGTTCCAGGCTACCCAGAGATACACACAGAAACCCTTTCTCACAAAACAAAAATAAAGGCAGGCTAAGCAAGCCACGAGGGGCAAGCTAGCATCTGCCTCTGTTCCTGCCTCCAAATTCTTGCTTTAAGTTTCTGACCTGACTTCTCTCGGTGATGCAGTGTGATGAGGAAGTGCAAGCTGGAACTGACTTGTTTCTTCCCCGAGCTACTTTTAGCCAGTGTTTTCTCAGAGCAATAGAAAGCAAACTAAGACAAGGGAGATATTCATTTTATCTGATGTAATTACGATGTCACAACTAGATAAGACAGTCTAAGCAAGGGACTATATTAAAGTCCATGTCAATCAGATAAGTCCTGAGTCATTATTATCAAGATCAACAAGGTCTAGAAAGAGCATCAGGTGACAACTTCACAGGGCTAATGATGAGAATACAAAGATAGCTTCAAAGAATAAGTATCGCTAGGGCTGCACATTAAGAGAATAAAGGACAAGCTTTATCTCCCCAGATGCTGCAGAAACATTTGATAGAAGTCAAGACCATTCCTGATTTTAAAAACCCCACTTAGAAAACATGGGATAATGAAATGCTCTTATCTTGATCAAAAGTATTTACCAGCAGATGGAAGACACACCTCACTTAATAGAGGAACACTCTGGGTGCTTTCTCAGCCCAGCCCCATTAGGGTGCCCATTCTGTATAACCTAGGACTGAGGAGCTAACAAGTCTAGACAATGGGAAAAAATGAAAGAAAAATGTAAGCCATGACTAAAATGGTATTGGTTATATGATTATTCTCTGTCCAATAAAAACGCAAAGGTGTGAGGTGATGTCTGAGAACCCGTCAACAGATTTCAGCAACCAAGCTAAATCTCAGCCCCTGAAAACCGGTGGCTTTTCCTTAAGTCGCAGCAACCATATAGAAAATGTTACACAAAAAACTTCCATTCACAGGGTAACTAATGATAAGAAACAAGTCCAGACCATGCTTGTCTATTGAAAGGCTGGCACTGGCCTGACTTGATTAATAGGCCCCATCACTGTCCAAGGCAGGCTAAACCAAAGTCAGGTACCCAGAACACCTAACAGGTTTGCAAATGTCAGGTGTGGGTTTGGAGACATGACTTTCTGCTAGGCTGTGCGGGACCCGTTCTCCTTCTGGCTGTGGTTCTGTGTCTCAGTGGCCTTGGAGTCCCAGGAGGTCTAAGCCTGGAAGTGGGGAACATGGAGAGGGATCGAGTAAAGGATGACAGGTGGTTGCTGCAGGCTGTATGGAACCTGTACCCTCTCTACCGTTTGGAGCTGAGGCACCTGGTGGCACCAAAGTGAAGGAAGATGGGAGTCATGGCCCCATGTCCAGGAGGAGGAAGGACATGGCTGGAGCCTCTGATGTCCATATTCTCATCATGATGCGTATGTGCTCTCACACAATATAAATCCATAAAAGTTTAATAGAATTAACTTTTAAAGATATGAGAAAAAAACATTTACAGTGTATTTTCTGCCCTTGGCAGTGCTGAGAGCCCTTCCAGAGTCAGGAAATCACCTTGGAGTCTTTGGTCGAGAGGCCACAGCTCTCTGACACTAGTTCAATACAAGAGGTCCTTCCTCATTGAGCGGGACATGTGACTCACACAGGGATGGCCACAGTAGAACTCCAGTTGCAAATACCGAGGGCCTGTCAGAAAGCAAACTCAATGTGTATGAGCCGGGCAAACTAAATCTTGCATATGCTTGTTAAACCTTGGTGCCTCGACAGACATGATGGACCAACGGAGATGCTGGGATCTGATTCAGACATCACAGTGACATTATGGGCAGAGTGCGTGGTCCAGATGCCACTGCGATGTCAGGGATGGAGTGAACTGTTTTCACACAGAAGAGCCTGGGTGCTGGGAGCCAGAGTGAAAAGCGGAATAAGTCTTTTGACCTTTGCAACTATGTCAACAAAGAGTTTTAATGGTTTTATTTTATCTGCTCAGTAGTTTCAGTGACCCTTAAGGGAGCAGAGGGACTGTAAATATTATCTTACATTCCAATCATAGAGGCAAGTGTAAGATGTAACAGGTGTAAACACGTACATCTGAGCTTCTGTGAGACAAAGAGGAATCCTCAGGGAGAGAAGTAAATAGTCCCAAACAAATGCAGCTGGCCAAGGCTGGAACCTGTGTCTCCCTGGGGGTGTTTTCTGCCTTATAAAGGGAAATCCTTTTGTGAGACGAACTGATGTCTTCAGACACGTAGAGGACAGAGATGTAACAGTGGCTCCTATTAGGAACTTGAAAGACAGCTGTCCAGGGACATGGATATGAGACAGAGAGAAAAAGGGCTGGAAGAAAAGAGGCCTAGAAAATCCACCTGCCAACCCAGAGGGAAACATGACCATCTCAACCAGGATTCCCAGCCAAAGAAGAAATATGTGATAGGAGCCATTGGCTCTTCTGGATCTGGACCTGAAGTTCATATACCGACTGGCGCAGGAGACTCCAAGTGGTGCTGGTGCTGTGTGGAAAACACAGGCTCAACGTCCTTAAGCCCGAGGAACCTCGGCAGAAACAAGTATCCAGTGGATACTCTTTTCCTCAAGCCTCCAGATGTAAAACACTTAAAATTCAACCTACTACCTTGAACAATAACCTCCAGAGACAACATGGAGAGTGTAAGTAATAGATTTGCCAGTATCACCAAGTATAATCCACATAGGCACATATATACATCAAGATACAGCAAAACTCAAAAGATAGCATTGAAAACGTCAAAAAGGCAAGGCAATGAAAAACATGAGGGAGTGTTAGAAGACTTATAAAAACACAGCATTTTTTTTTTAAAAAAATGACACATCTTGTTAATAAAATCAAGAAAGGCTGCCATGTTGAGCATAGAGCTTGGTACAGCTAACGACAGAATTGTTGAATGGAGTGTAAACCCGGAAAACTTTTACCTCGAGCACCTAAGCAGGAGGATGTGAGACAGAGAGAAGAAGGGCTGGAAGAAAAGAGGCCTAGCATTAGCTAACTGGGGTTCCCATACTAGAGAGAATGGGAAACATGTTTAAATCCTCAAACACGTCAGACGATGAAACTTGTGACCTCTCTTCGCATGACTCTAAGGAAATATTGGCTGTGTGGTATAATATTTTCAGTGACCCATTTCTCAGATTAAAACTGTGTGACTAGGCTGAAAGAAGCACATTACTTGAAAGTAAGAATAGAGCAAAGCCCCTCTAAAGCCTTTATCATTAAATATAAGGCAGCAGTATGGAATCTGAGACTTGATTAAATATGTATTAAATATAACCTGTTATTTTGTAAATATTAAAATCAAATCTGTAGTGAGCCATCAGGTAAAGCCACTTCCTACCAAGCCTGACAACCTGAGCTTGAGTCTGAAGAATGCTTATAGCAGAGGGAGAGAAGTAGCTTTCCCAGTGTACCTGACTTCTATAGGAATACTATGATATACACAAACATACACAGATACACAATAAATAGATCAGTGGGGAAAAGAAGCTGTGTCAGATAAAAATGTTGACATAGCAAAAAGAGTTGTAACCAAAACCAACCATAAAGCATTAGGGAGTAAAGTCAACTCCATCAATCATGAGAATAAAAGCAAACGGATTAGACACACGTTGCCGATAGTACGGCAGAAATTCTATTAGAATTGTCTCGTGGAGTATTATCTGTAGGGCACACAGTTAAATACATACATGCTTTAAAGATACAATAATAAAACCGAGTCTGAGCGACCCCGCAGAAGGCAGAGGGAAGCACTGGATGTCACCGTGCTGTCATCTGTTTCTAGAATGCTGGGCCACCGCAAAATGCTTCACAAATTTCTGAAGACTGACACTGGTATTAGTTATTGGAACAGAGTGTAATTTATCCAAGAATCAATTAGTTGGGAAATGTAACAGTTGAGGCATTGAACAATACATCTCCAAACAATCCGTCAGTCAAAACGTCTAAGCAAAAGCCAGAAAACGTTCTGGGAAGAGAAACAGGGCACGCAGAGCAGAGCTGGGGAAACACTGGTGGGGGGGGGGACAGAAGCTTTAACATACACCTTCCCTTATTTTCTTTTGTGTGTGTGTCCTCAGTCACATCTGCATATGTAAATTAGGTGCCTTATCCTCTCTACTCCCCTGACCTCAGCCACATAAACTGGCCTTGAAGCTGATTCCTGGAATTCTTTCCATACTACAGAAGTATTTCTGAGCCCTCCTCACCATTCTGCTCCCTCTTCCCTCATGACCAGTGGCCAACAACCCCTGGAGGAAGGAGACCCACAACTTCATACATACTGGGATGTCCCCCAACCCGCCAGAAGCAAATATGGACCTAAAGCACGAGGATGAAGCAACCCCTACATCTGTGGCGTTCTTACTCACTGATGAAATGGCCCCAGGCTTCCTAACAGCCTTACAGGCAAGCAGCACCCAGAAACAGGCTGGAGGACGTCTGTCTGACTTCTCCTAACTAGTAGGGAAGTCCATTCCAACAGCTTTTGCAAAGATCTAACAGTGTAAAGTGAAATACGGGCAAGGGATGGAGTCCTTGTGTAGAACCAAGTTGGTAGTTCTGAAAAAGAACAAGGTGAAATCTAGGAAGAAAAAACACTGTATCTGAAATTCAAACAAGAAGTAATCAAATGGGCTTGGAAGTTGGTTAGAGACTTAAGGAGACGTAATAGGAAGCTGTAGTAAAGAAATAAACTCAATGAGTAGAGTGTCTACCATGCAAGTTTGAGGACCTGAGTTCAATCCCCAACATCCACATAAACAACTGGACACAGCGCTACATACCTGTGATCCTAGCACTGGTAAAAGCAGAGACAAGAGGATCCCCGGAGCTTGCTGCCAGCCAGTCTAGGCGAATCAAGAGCTCCAGGTTCAGCAAGAGAACCCTGGCTCAAAAGGTATGGTGGAGGGTGAGTAAGGAAGACATCTGATGCTGAACTCTGACCTCCGCAAACAAGTAACTGCTTAACCGTTTCAAGGATTTTTATTTTGTGTTTACGAGTGCTAGTCTACATTCCCGTAAGTTCACCAAGCACATCTCAGCGGGCCAGAGCACACACTGCTCTTACAGTGTGATCCTAGCTCAAGAAGATCTCTTCTGGCCTGAGGGCACCCATCTGAGTGCGCATCTACACACACACTGAGACAATAAGCCAAAGAAATCAAAATTTCTCAGTTTTCAAAAGATTATTTTTATTTCCTCTGTGGGTGTGTTGCCTACGTGTATGTATGTATGTATGTATGTGCACTATGTGTGTGAAGAGACCAGAGAGAGGGTGCCATATCCTTTGGAACTGTAGTTACAGGTGTTATAACCAATAAATGGGTGCTGGAAATAGAACCTGGGTCTTGGCAAGATCAGAAATTGCTCTTAACTGAGCCATCTCTCCAACTCTTGGCCTTCATGTTTTAAAGGTAAGAGTTTGTCTATATATTATTATTATTATTATTATTATTATTATTGCTTTTCTTTTTTTAAAAAAATACAGGCTATTGCTGTGATGCTTGGGCTGGTCTTAAATTCCTTGACTCAAGTAATCCTCCTGCCTCAGCTCCTAAGGAGCTAGGTCTACAGGCATGTACCTCAGTATCCATACTACAGACTGGAAGCTGGGGTGAGGTATCTGCAGGGCCTGTAGCTGGTACTGGATCTGAATCCAAACCACAGATCAACGAGGCCAAAAACAAAAAAATCTCAAATAGAAACAGTGTCAAAAAATAAAACAGGATTTTGAATACACGTAGGAAAAAAATCCTCAAACTCATTAACAGGAAGATAGACACGATGTCTGTATAGAAGTTAAAGAAACTGCTGCTCTGGGGCCCTGGAGGATGTCACACAGTTGGTTCTATGTTTATCTGCTGGGTTCCCAGGGTCTCAACCCAATACCCAGAGCACTGGGGAAGTGTGTGTCCCACAGCCCGGGAATCTGACTTCTGCCTTTGTGGCCAACCTTTAGGTACATTAGGGGGAAGGCACATGACATTGTCTTTCTCCATTCAAATTAGTTTGACACAAGGAAACCCTGGAAAACAGCAGAAATCCATCAAGAGGAAAATGGATAAACAAATTGCAGTATATCCACATAACGGTGCACGGTGTGGAGCAGACAGATGAACTGGGGTTTTGTGCGGAGACACACATAACTCTCAATGCTGGGAGGATAAGCCAGCTTCAGGAAGATTCATACATTTTAATTTCATGTAGACAGTTTTATAAATAGAGAAATAAAATGCTGTGCACAGGAAGGCAGCAGATGTGAGAACAGTATGGTGGGTGCGAGGACTCAGATAAGCTGCAGTTTCTAAAGGGGTCACCACTGCAGGGGATCCGACCCGGGATGGCAGCAGGCACCCAGGGCCACATCTTTGCAGGGAGTTTCGTATTCTGACTGAGTCAGGGGCTCTCTTAAATCTCCCTATCTGTGTCTTCACTGCTTTCTTTCTTAAGATAAATTTATTTACTTTACAGCCCCACCAGTTTCCCCTCCCTCCTCTCCTCAGTCCCTCTCCCCATCCCCACTCTATTCCCACTCTCCCATCCACTCCTCCGTTTCTCTTTAGGAAAGGGCGGGTCTCCTATGAGTATCAACAAAACATGGCATATCAAGTTGAAGTAAGACTAAGCACCTCCCCTTGTATTAAGGCTGGGCAAAGCAAACCAGTATGAGGAATAGGGTCCCAAAAGCCTGTGAAAGAGTTGGAGACAGTCCCTGCTCCCACTGCTAGGAGTCCCACAAGAGGACCAAGCTGCACAAATGTAACATATATGCAGAGTGCTTAGGTCAGCCCCGTGTATGTCCAGCCTGACACTGCCATGGCTCACAGAACTGGGCCTTCCTCATTCTTCTCTTTCCCTCTTCTCATCTCCTGTGTTCCTGTTCATCAGACCAGCAGCCTCCAGGATCATGGAGAAGCCCCTTCCTTCCATGTGCTTACTGGTCAGATAAGGATGCTGGGGGTTTAGTGGAGCAACTTGGAGGCAGTGCTTCTGCACAGAGCATGAGCAAGCCCAACTGTCATGCTTCAGCTTCCCTCCTTTCCTCCCTCCCTTCCTCCTTTCCTTCCTTCTTCTTCCTTCCTTCCTTCCTCCCTCCCTCCTTTCCTTCCTTCTTCTTCCTTCCTTCCTCCCTTCCTTCGTCCTTCCTTTCTTCATTCCTTTCTCCTTCCTTTCTTCTTTCCTTCCTTCTTCCTTCCTTCCTTCCTTCTCTCCCTCCATCCTTTCTTTTCATCCCTTTCTCCTTTCTCTTCCCTCTATTTTCTCTTGCTTCTTTATCTGTCCCCTATTTCTCTCTCTCTCTTTGTCTCTCCCTTTTCTTTTCTTCCCCCTTTCTTCCCTACCTCCCTTTCCTTCTTTCTATTCTTTCCTCCCTTTCTCCCTCTTTTACCTCCTTCCTTATTTATTCCACCCACCCTGTCCCCCTTTATGCCTTTCTTCTTTCATATTTTCATCTTTAACACAGCCATTCACAGAAACAGAAGTCACATTGGGACTTCACGGACCCTCATCCATTCCAGTGTGAGGAAAGGTGTTGCTACCCAACATGTTACTGAGAGATAGGTCTTAACCTGAAACAAAATGGGGATTTGAGGACAGAGAGCGACAGTTAAAAACCTGGCTGGCCTCGTTATGAAGACCAGCCTTGAGCAAGGGACCTGCAGGAGGTAATGGAGAGCGACACAGACTATCCTCACTTGCAGGATCCCACACCCTAGAGGTGGAAGGAGCGCAGGATGTGGTAGATGGCAGGATCTAGATCACATTGGAACCTGGAGAGGCCTGAGTGAGCCAGGAACCCTCGGGCTGTGAGCAAAGGTGAAGGCATCAGCATCATACATAGAGAAGAATGTTAGTAACGAGGCAGGGGGAGAGGGGAGTGCAGTGTGCAGATGACCACGTCCCATAATGAAGATGATGCAGTCCAGAGGAGGGCGAGGCAATGTGTATCTAGGTGGTAATGGCCAGCAGCAGGATGTGGGTGGATGATGTTCCCTGCACTTTATTCCTACGGGATGAGCATGAGCAGAGTCTCTGCTGCCTCTTCTCTGCGGATGAGTGAGCAAAATAAACAATGTGAAAGTCGGAAAATTAGGTTCCGGGTTTTAGTATCAGAAGCATGCCGCCATGCTGCAACTTTGCTTCATGTTGGGTGTGGGTGAACACTGGGTGTGTGTGGACACTGGGTGTGGGCAGACACCGGGTGTGTGTGGACACTGGGTGTGGGTGGACACTGGTGTGGGTAGATGCCGGGTGTGGGTAGATGCCGGGTGTGGGTGGACACTGGGTGTGGGTAGACACCGGGTGTGTGTGGACACTGGTGTGGGCAGACACCGGGTGTGGGTAGATGCCGGGTGTGTGTGGACACCGGGTGTGTGTGGACACTGGTGTGGGCAGACACCGGGTGTGGGTAGATGCCGGGTGTGTGTGGACACTGGGTGTGGGTGGACACTGGGTGTGGGTGGACACTGGTGTGGGTAGATGCCGGGTGTGGGTGGACACTGGTGTGGGTGGACACTGGGTGTGGGTGGACACTGGTGTGGGTAGACACTGGTGTGGGTGGACACCTGGTGTGTGTGGACACTGGTGTGGGTAGATGCCGGGTGTGGGTAGACACTGGGTGTGTGTGGACACTGGTGTGGGTAGATGCCGGGTGTGTGTGGACACTGGTGTGGGTGGACACCGGGTGTGGGTGGACACTGGGTGTGGGTGGCCAATGGGTAGACACCGTGTGTGTGTGGACAGTGGGTGTGAGTGGATGCTGGGTGTGGGTAGACGCTGGGTATGTTGTGAGGACTGTCAAGAAAGGTTTGGAAATGGAGACTTAAGGACAAAAGAAAATATTATTGAGAGTGTAGTACTACAACATGATTTGCAGAGATGGCTGAGTACCTGGTAGCGACCATGTCAGCACCAGCCTTTGGGAAGATTCCAGCTCTCAAGAAGAGCCCACTCTGATCTATCTCTGTTCTTCAAGACTTCTGGGCCAAATAACCTCCATTTTCAGGAGTGCGGCTGGGTCTGCTTGCAACAGATCAGCTTGTTTATTGTTGGCACCTCTCACAGGAGGAGGGGTGGGAGGGTCATTGGATGCTCACCTCAGGATCCAGGCTCTCCTCGCAGTCATTTTTGCACATTTCTGTCCTAATTGCACATGGTGCCTTCATCACGGAGGGGCTATTATACATACACTGGAGAAGACAAGGGAAAGGAGGCCGTCTGCCGTCTGCGTGGTTATGAGGAAGCCTCCATCCGTGCTGGGTGCAGACTTGCCAGTGTGGCTGCTTTAGGTTCACCCCAAGCTCCTGTCAGTAACCTCTCACCTATGCTCTATAAGCCTCATTGCTTCCCCAGGGAGGCCTTTGGTCTGTTGGAATACTAGAGTAGGGAAGGTAGTTACCTCTTACTCTCCCCCGGGAGAAAATTATGGCACCAGCATCCCAGGGTTAATGACCTTACTCAGTGGACCCTCAGAATTCAGAGATTACAAACCAGGTCCTTTAGGACATTTCCTTCTAATTAGTTCACTTGGGAGGCTGACTCTATAGAACGCTGGCCACTGTGTTGTGTGGACCTCAGAAAGCCCGTGAGAGTTCCCTATTAAAAAGCAACCAATACTGCAGGCTCTTGTGTGGATGACTCCTGGGAGTACTTCCGCTGTGGAGGACGGAAGCCTGGCAAACACTTGTCTGCAGCCACTATAGACACTCTACCTCAAACTGCCACCAGATTCTTCCCAACGGCAGAATCTTTGCGCATGACGACGGCTGACCCACGCCTTTGGAGCCTGGAGTGTTTTGTTATACGACATTACATGACGACAGCAGACTCTGGGCCCAGGGATTGGCACCTGGTCAGAGCTCAACAGCAGTATCTATTGTGTTTGCCATAAAATGACAGTGACATTTTCTGATAGTTGACATCCCTGGAGAAGGCCGATCCCCTCTAGACTCAAACCACAGAGGGCAACTGGCAGACGCTATCAACTGTCGCTCTCTTTGAATTAGCCAGAACCCTGAAGCCATGCAAGAGAAGCCAGCAACATGTGTGACAGCACCATCCTGGTGCCACCTAGGAAGCCTAGGAGGACAAAGTGAGATATCCCTGTTTATGTCTCCACCTTGGAAGCCCTTTCCAGCTCCTTCCTGGGCCCCGTCTCACAGCTATACCTCCTGCCTCTTCCTCGGGTATTTGCAGTGTTTCCTCTCTGAGACATGCATTGTTCTTAATCTCTTTGTTTCTGAGCATCCATCACCAGCCATGGGCTCTGGGTGGAGGAGGACTAAAGGTGTCTCCTTTAGACTGATGCAGCCAGATCGAGGCTCCCGCCTGAATACGGTGATATGTGCAGTGTCCCAGCGAGACAAGGCAGCTTTTCTCCCCTCTGCCTGCTAAGAAGGCCTGGATTTCCATACCTAAGTAGATAAACACAATGCGGGAAGGCAGACAGACAAAGCCAGAAGGAACCCACCATTCATCAACTTCCCCACACCCTGATAGGCCCACAGAGGGTTGAGCCAGATTTCCACCCTGTTACCCCCGTCACAAAGCCTGTCTGTGCTTGTGCCACCTGATAATTCTGGCTCTACCAGAAGCTTGCTGATGCTTCCCTAGGGAAAACTAACTCAGCTAGGGGCCCGAGCTGTGCCAGGGGACCCCCGCATGCCCTGCTCGAGCAGAGCCTGGCACATACGGTGCCCAGGGTGGGGGCTGTGAAGCCTGGGAAACTGATGGAGCTGCCCCATACTACCCAATGCTGCGAGCAGCCAGCATTTCACAGCACTGTAGGGGATCAATAGATGCTATCTTTCAAGAGAACTCTGAGCAGGAGCCATTGTGGGGAATTAAGGATACAGCATGGGAGCAGGGAGCATGTGTCCAGACACGTCAGGGCTCAAAGGTGGTAGACAAAAAGGAGAGCTAGGCCAAGTGACCGTTTCTGTTCTGTAGCACTGGACAGAGGGCCCTTTGCCGAGAGCCGTGGAGGTGGGTCTCCTGTCAGCATAGATTAATTGGGGGACGTCCTCCATCAGATTGGCCTGTGACACATTTGTGAGGCATTTCTAATTGATGTAGAAGAGGGCCCAAGTCATTGAAAGTGGTGCCATCCCAGAGGTGGATTTGGGCTGCTTGAGAAAGGTAACTGAGCAAGCCAGAGGAAGCAAGCAAGTAAGCAGTATTTCTCTGTGGCCTCTGTTTCAGTTCCAGCCTCCCGGTGTCTTTCCTGACTTCCCTCAGTGAGTGACTTAGAAGCATAAGGTGAAATAGGAACACCATTCCCTGGCTTGCTCCCAGGCTCACGTTCAGCTGCTTTTTTATACAGCCCAGTCCTGCCTGCCTAGGCATGGTGCTGCCCACAGTGGGCATTGCTCTGCCATGTAAATCATTAATGAAGACAGTCTCTTACAGATATGGTCATAGGTCTATCTGGTAGAGTCGATCCCTCAACCGAGGTTCCTTCTTCCCTCTATATGATGTCGACAAGCCAAAGCCATCACAAGGACCATCATCTAGGGCTTGGTGTCCTTTCACAGGTACCATCATACGGATTTAGGATACCATAATATGGAGAGGTCACTTCCCCTGGCACACCCAGAAACTAAGTACCAGGCAGTAGACCCCATCTGAGGGCCTTTCCTAGCACAAGAGAAGCCAACTCAGGCTGAAATTCAAGACTAATATTATCAGTCTAATATTGCTGATCCACGAGCAGAGAGGCTCCTAGTGGAAACTTGGATCGTAGCCTGAGGTGTCTGGTGACTATTGTTGGATGCTGAGCCCTGAAAGGTACAGCAAGTGAGTCAGAGCTGGGAGCAGCTGCACCTGAGCCTTTGGCCTTCTGGTCCAGAACCAGTTCTGCCCAGTAAGACAGCAACCCCTGGATTCAGGGTCTCCATGGTCATTTGTAAGAAAACTGAATGTTTTTATTTCAGAAAAATAAAATGACTGGCCAAAATCTAAACAAGTGTGTTTGCTTATCAGTACCCTACCAACAAAGGCTTTGGACACAAGACCTTGGGTAAGCTCTCCCAAATGCTGTCTCTGAGAAGAGCTAAGCACTGTCGCTGCTAAACACCTTGTCCCAACATCTATTGGCTGTGAAGCTCCTGTCTCAAATCCTTTCACTTCAAAGGCACTGCCTCTGTCTGAGTCTCATCTGAAGGCAGGGCCAGGGGGAGGACTTGCTTCAACCTCACCAGTGTGGCTATGGCAGCTTCAGTT
The DNA here is from genome assembly GCA_028555095.1 of Dicrostonyx torquatus. Taxonomy (NCBI): domain Eukaryota; kingdom Metazoa; phylum Chordata; class Mammalia; order Rodentia; family Cricetidae; genus Dicrostonyx; species Dicrostonyx torquatus. The sequence goes on along the minus strand of JAQHUG010000146.1, from coordinate 1,226,333 downwards.
CCTTCAGAGCTGGTGGCACAAGGCTTTCATTTCTCACTGGCTCCTGGCCGGGGACCTCCTATTGGCCAGCCCCACACACTTCCCCCAACCCCAAGTGAGAGAGGGAAAAACCAAGGTAGAAAAAAGCGGCCGTTTGTCTGTGACCTCATCTCCAAAAGTCACTTTGACCAAGGTCTGTTTGGATAAGCAAGCTGGGAGGTGCTGTCCTTACTTAGAAAGGAGGGCATACAGGGTGAACTCTGAGGGACACAGATCATCAAACATCACTTCGGGCACACGGCTTCCAGCTGAATCCTGGGTCCCAAGGAATACCACACACACACATACACACACACACTTATACACACACACATAACAGAAATATGTATTTTGGGGCACACTAAAAGCCAATGAGTAATAACTAACATTTCTTAATCATGAAGACAAATCAGTGTTTGCAGCTTTCAGTTCTTGAAAAAGAGCTTGTTTGTAAAAATGAGAACCAAATATTCTGAGCCACTCCGTAAGCCACTTAGGTGACCTGTGAGGAGATAAGGTAGGGTCTTTGGTCCTCAGGGGCCATACCTGAAATGTTTTTGTTTTGACAGCCTCTCACATGCTAGTGCTAAGCTTCTGACACAGCAAAGACTGACTTCAAGCTTCTAGTTATCTTCCTGCCTCAGATTGCTGAGTGATGGACGGGCTTTTATGTGCATGCCATTGTTTCCTGCTATTTCCACCATTGTCCGGAAGGACATATTAATGGGTGCCTCCACCAGTGGCTACTTGGAGATTTCTCCGTGATGTCGCTGCTTTGCCTTTCTGAGGGCATGTGTGTTTTTTCTGCCTTGGCTTAGTCTCCCACCTTAAAAAAGACCTCATGTGTCCTCTTTTGTGTAACCCTCCCTCCTTCTACTGTGACCTCCCCTGGTCTTGGGGGTGAGATGTCTCATCTTGATTCACAGCTTGTTCTTCCTGTGGGTATGTGACTGTCCTCATTTCTTATTGCTACATGTCTCCCGAACTTCTCAGGGGAGCCAAGATTGTGTGCCTGGGGACTCTAGTTTCCTCCTGATTGTCTGCAACCCCAGCTTCAGAGGACATTTGCTGGCCTGGGCGGAGGTTCAGATGAGATGAGATCACACATGAGGTCAGCATGAGTCCGGGATGGGGCTGTGATCGATTGGAACATCCTGGAAGAGCAGGTGGCTGTGTGTGGTGGAAATGGAGAGAGCTGGCCCTGGGTCATTGTCTGAATTCTGAGGTAGCTGTCCTTACTGAGAGACCCCAGGTCCCAAAAGCTAATCACCGCAAGGTGCCTACAGCTAAGGACCTACTATCACATGCAGATGCCAGGTGTGGACAGTTCTAAAAGACGCCCCCTGCCAGGTCCTGTCCAGCACCACAGGTGTTGAGTAAGGTGAAGTCAAGCACAGCTCTCTGCAGTGAACAATCTTGTCAGTTTTCAGAAGAGAGACAGCAGGTGCTTACTTCTGCAGAGCTAGGGTGGGGTTTAGAAACACCAGCAAGGTCTAGTCAGAGGAGAACAGAAGGAGTCAGGGTTAGAGACTCGCTAAAAACCCCAGTAGAAGAGACAGTGGACAGGAATTAGAGAGCATTGTGTTTGCCATGGTGGGGGGGAGCACTCATCATGCCCTTAACGGACACTGTCAGAGCAGAGGACACAGTGTCTGGCCACCACAGGATGAATGGAGTCTGGGCAGGTGGCAAGTACATGATGTGAACCTGTTGCCATGCAATGTCATTTTAACCTCTATGCAGAGCTACTGTCTGAGAAGACTTTGTGATCACACATGGCCATGGTGGAGGTCTTGAACACTCTCAAACCCCTGACCACTTTACCAACTGACCTTCAAGGGACTTTAGCTAGAGCTGCCAGAGAAGAGGCTTTCACATGGAGCGGGCTACCAGATAATCTGGCAGCTAGCTTCAAAGAAGACTCTCTGGGGATGTTATTAGGGAGACTGGGACATTTTGTTGAACCTTATGAATGGTCAATCGGTACAACTAGGGGTAATTAATGAGGTTTCATTTCAGTGCTGGGACACCCTGAGGACAGAGCCCTTCACGCACAAGATCTCCTTTGGCATCTTGTCTCTATGCAAAGGCACTTGAGGTCCTCAGAAGTGGTGGGACAATGGTTGCCTAGGGAGCTGTCCTTGGGCCTAGAGTCCTGGGCTTCCCAGAGAAGAGGAAGGACATTTAACATCTACCCTTTAGGAATGAGCCTTACGTATGCCACATGTACTTAATTTCAAACCTTCCTTTCAGATGGAGAGGCAGAAAGGAATCTCCTCTTGGCCTTCCTTGGTCTTATTGCCGCGGTGCACGCATCCCTCTGTCTGCTCCAGGTGTCTGCTACTGGGAGGTTTGAAGTCAGTCATATGGGCAGTCCCACATCTTGCTTTGACGGTACTATGAGCCTGATGTTGTCCATGTGTTCCCATCATGTGGACACAAACTGTAGAAGGCAAGGAAGACACATGACATGAACCTGAGTGCCAAGAAGCTGTGGGTGGAAAGGAGCTGTAGAGAGGTGCCAGGGGGACCCTGGAGGGAATGATGTAAGACGGCTGGGGAAGCATTCTTTGAGTTATCCTGGGTCCTGTTCTGAACACACTGGAAACCATCCCAAGCTGGAGAAAGAGGACTGAGCCCCATCCTTCTTGTGTGCCATGCCCACTTTCCGTATTTGTGATTACAGGGCCTGCAGCTGTCACTAGTCATTACTGGTGATTCCCATAATAACTAGTTTCTCAGGAAAGAGAGGAGAGAGGAGAGAGAACAAGCTCCCACCTGACCTCCAAGGGCACCTTGGAACTCAGATCTTGGGCTGTAGGTGGGGTTCCATTGGGTCTCCTCCCCGCATCAGCTAGCAGTCAGGGTCAGTGGGACTCCCCATATTACACCTTGAGTCCAGAGTTTAGGAAAGTAGACACACTGTGTCCAGACAGTGCTCTCGCCAAATCAGTGGGAAGATTCTGAAGCATGGACCGGTCCGGCACAGCCATGTCTGTGTGCCCTCTGGCTGCAGACAGAGTAGGGGCTAAAGGGACCCTATTAATGCATTTTATAGCTCCTGAAGTGGTTTGAAGCTGAGGGTGGCCGCCAAGGCAGCAGCAATGCCACCAGGCCCTCCAGGTCTGGACCTCACACTTGTATTTTGAAAGGACTTGAACCTCTTTTCCACTCACCTAGTTTCTGGCTGCTGTTTTGCAAGCTCCACTGGAGTCCTGAGCTAATCGTGAGTTTAATAAATTCTGTATTTTTGCACCAGGGCCCTTTGAAGTTTTTTTTTTTTATGTGAAAACAAAACTGAAGTAAGACTCTTTTTATAGGAGAAGAATGTTCACATTGAACGACCACTGAAGCAGCAAGACATGGACTTGGGAGGAAATAACTGTGTGGTCATGTGCTTCAGAGCCATTGCTGCTGTTAGAGGAAGTGCCCCAAACTCTGAAATCAAGATGCTGAAAGGCGTTTGGCAAAATAATGAGAAAATGTAAAAAACATTTATTTATGCATGTTTATAAAGACACAGTAAACATATGTTTTTTATATCTATAAAAGTGTATATTTATGTGTTTAAGAATAGACAAGTGACATGTGTATGCCTATGGACACATGTGTGTGCACATGCATGCACGCACAAACATGCATGCATGTGCACACACATAGTCATATAAGAGCATTATGCACTGGGGAGAATAGCGAACATGGAGGAAACCCCAGAACAGGTGATGTTAAGAAGCAGTAAGTGAAGGGGAGGAAGGGAGGCCAGCACAGAAAGGAAATGGATACACGCATTTAGAAGCATAATGCTGTGCTCTCTGTACATTTGCGACGAAGGCATCTGAGTATGAGATATACATAATGAATCTCTTCTTACATAAAAGGAAGGGGAAAAGGCCAGAGAGAGGGTTCAATGGTTAAGAGTACTGGCTACTTTTCCAGAGGACCTGGGTTCGATTCCCAGAACCTACATGGCAGTTCACAAGTGTCTGTAGCTCTGGTTCCAAGGATCTGATGATGTTCTCTTATCCTCCATGAGTGCCAGGCATGCAGTGCACAGACACAGATGTGGGAGTAACATCCATACACATGAGAAAGTAAACAAAATAATTTTTGGCAGGAAATGAGTCAGTGTGAGAGGACAAAGAGATGGTGCCCATCAAAGGGAGCCATGATCAGTGCAGCAATGTTCCAGCTGAAGTTACTGTCTCAACTGACAGAAACCTATCACTGTTATTAAGAGTTTGAACTCACTCAGGGAGTCTGGCCACACTGCCTCTGGGTAACACTGGACAAATGGTGCCGCCTATACCATCTCTGATCTCCAGAGGCTGGGACTCTTTGCAGAGATAGTCCTCAGAGCTAAAATCAGGGATTTTGCCCTAGTTGTCCGGCTACCCACTTGGTCCTCTCATCATTGTGTTACCCACCAGTCAGTTCTCACTGCACCATAGAGTTCTCCTCTCCCCTGGAATTCCCTTGCTGTGACTTGGTTTCGTCTCCCCATGAAGCCAACTCACTCACTGGCTCTTTCCACATATTAGTCTGCCATCACAGACCCACAGCTGACAAAGGCAGTGGAACCACTGAAAAATATACAGGAGAAGGAGCATCTGTAAGCCTCTTAGGAGGGAGAAACATTTAGTCAAGTCCCATGTCAAATCAACATGGAGGATACATACGATTCCGGATGATACCTCCGAGTAAAAACTACTAAGCCACCTACATTAGCGGCTCTGAGGCCCAGGGAACATCATGTCAGAAGGGCTTGACAGATTGTAAAAGATATAAGACAGGGCAGGGGAGTAGCAAGACCTGCACACGCACACACACACACACACACACACACACACACACAACATAAAGGTAAAATTTGGGCTAACTGAAGGGAGAGAGGTCCCAGAAGGTGTGAGAAGGGGGATAGCAGAATGCCATGGGGATGAATATGCCACTAAATATACTAAATACAAGTAAGAAACTATCACAAAAAAACCCATAATGTAAATTTCATGAAAACTACAGACCACAGGCCATGGGCAGCGGACCTGGGTGTAAGAAGCAGATTGGTACCCACACCAGGCAGTGTTACCATATACTGCTTCAGCATCCGGGTTCCCAGCCCTCCTCCTGCTAACGACAGCTGAGCGGCCAGGCTTTCTATGTAAACCAAATAGGAAGCAACTCTCAAAGGTAGTAAATTAGTTACTTTTCTGGTGACTGCAGTCAAATATATCTATCAAGAAGCAACTTAAGGGTGTGAGGGTTTATTTTCACCCATAGTTTGGGGGTAGGAAACATCATGACAGCAGGAGTGTGGGCTGATTGGTCACTTCACACCTGCAATCAGGAAGTAGAGAGCCATGAATGCTGGAGCTCCACTTGGCTTTCTTGGTTTGTTTGTTTGCTTGCTTGCTTGTTTTGTGTTTGTTTATTTTTTGTTTTAATTCAGTAGGGGACCCCTTTCCAAGAGAAACTGCCATTCTATTCTCCCTTAGTTAAACATCTCTGAAACTGTTCTCACTGACACACTTAGAAGGGTGTCTCCTAGGGGACTCCGAATCCAATAAATTGGACCATTAAGATGAGCCATCACAGGTGGAGAGGAGAAAGACTGGACAAGGTCTCAGGGGTAGCAGAACACCACATCAGTGAGCCTTCTGGCTCCCTTCCTGTCTCACCTTGTTACACTGCATGCATCTATATGTTCCTGGATCTATTCACACGTACACACATGAAGTACATTCGTTGCCTAGTCTCATATGCACGTAGGCAGATGTGGTGTGCACATGTACATGTTTGCACAATGCACAGGTGGTCATGAGAGGTGCCTTGTGCATGGTGTGAATGTATGCGAATGTGTGGAGTGATTTGTGTTGGCATGTGGTAATGAGACATGTCTTGTGTATTTTGTGCACATATGTGGGTGTGTAAAGTGATATCTGTGCGTGTGCCTTGTGTCTTTGTGTGTGTGTGCTGTGAGGTGTATGTCTAATCTCATGTGCACAAGTATGGATACGTGGTGACTACACTTTTGCATGGTTCTTCTTTCAATAGTTCTCTCGCAGGATGCTAAGGAATTCTGACTTGGACAGTTCTGACTTGAAGACAGTGGTTTTATGTTCAGAATTAATGCCCCTGCGTGAAGATGCTAAGGGGTCAGAGCACATGCTGTTCCTCGTGGGCCTGGGGAGAGCCTGTCAGAACTTCCCCTCTCGACAGTCAAGAAGGCCAGGTTCCTCCTCTGAGTACATCCACTGGCAGCCGGCCCAGAGGATGGGTCCCCAGGCCTCCCCACCTGTGCCTTCTGCCCACATGCCCAACCTCCATGGTTGGCAACATCCTTAAATAAATACCAGATGAGCTGATTTGATTATCAGGCTGATTTTATTCTCTGCTCTAATGAAGAGCCCCTATTATGCAAATGCATATGATTGTGACGGCAAGTCTTTTAATTACAAATTCATTCTCCAAGCCCGAAATAAACTTTTGCCATGCCAGGGGGTGGGGGCTGCCGTAACAGAAGCAAGACAGCAAGACTCATTTCAGAAAGAATGCATCCCAGGAAAAAAATAATTAAACTTCTTAGAATTAACGTGAAGCCATACATCTTTATCTTTTCTGACTCACTGGAAGTTGGACGGACAAATTGGCAACATTCATTTTTTGTTCTATAAAAAATTTTAAAAGTGACCACCAACAACAACAGCAACACAACCTACAGCCCCAACATCAGTAGAAGACCATGTGCATGCAGAGTTTGGGGAGAGGGCAAGAGCAAGTGGGTGATGTTCCTTCTCTTCTCTGTCTTCTACCAGTCATAGTGGGAATGTGCGATTGGTAGACCCCGCTACTACTGGGGTGTGGCCTCCACAGGAACTAGGAAAGTAACCCAGACATTCTACTTGCCTGTGAGGGAGAGGAAAACACAGTTGAGCCTGCTTATTATTTTCCAGGTCCCCTTTAGAGGGCCAGCCAAAAGGTGGAGCTAGAGGCCATACAGGGTTGGTCTCAAACTCAGTGGTCTCAAGCCATGAGGCTTGGAAGTAGAGCAAGGGTAGTGTCCTCAATTTCACGTTACTCTGCAGTGACTAGGCTCCTTTCCCATTGTGCCCTTTGAGTAATGTGACCTTGGACTTGACCCCTGGGAGCTCAGGAAATGCCTCTTTCCCTTTCTGCTAACTTTACATGGATTCTATTGGGAACACTGAGGCCTCATACTCAGGATATAGAGAAGTGAGGTACGTCTTCAGGGTCCTTAGTGAGTTCCCTCCTACCAGAAGCGGCTCTTGTCCCTTACAGACTCCAGCTCATCACACACTTTTTCAAAACACGGCATTAGACAAACCTACTGTTCCCAGTGACACCACTTCTGGGCCCTTGGTACTGCAAGTGGCTATTATCCAACCTACGCACCTCAGTCAAGGAATAGTGAGCAGGTGTTTTGCAGGCTCAGCTACTTCCCAGGACTCATACTAGGCCCAGAGGCTCATGGGACAAGGCAGAGTCCCTCTGTTGTTGTACTCTGGCCAGCTATGGGTCTGAGTAGCAAGGTAAGGGTCTGTCTTCCTACTGCCACCTCCATCCTCTCCAAGTTGCCCACTGCTCTCAGTGAGTCCTGTACCCGGCTCTGTCTAGCTTACCGCCTTTGCATGAAGTGACCTCATTATGGATTCATTGTGACTTCTCGATGCTTTTATCAGCATATATTAATTACACACATCTGTGAGTCTCATTATGGCATGTTCATACATGTGTATAATGTATGTTGATCGTATTCTCCCCTGTCACCCACCCTTGTCCCCTCCCACACCCACTCATCCCTCTTCTCTTGCCAACTAGTTCCTCTTCATCTTCTTTGTCTTTCTTTTATCCAATGGGTTTTACTAGAATTTCTTACGGGAACAAGAGAGAGGGGTTGTATAACAGAGAACAGGCACCTCACATGTGACATAGCTATTGGTGAAACTGCGAACAAAAAAATGGTCTACTGTGATCCAAACACATCGCCTGTACATCTGGATCTAGCACCTCTGTGCTAGACTGTGGCTGTCTCTAGGATATCATTCTGCCTTGGCGGCTGTGGCTTGCAGCTAGCCCTGCTGTACTGAACTCTGCTGGGTTTGTCTGTTTGTTTGTTTCACTGGGTTGGTACAGTTTTTCAGTACCCCAGCCCTGGCCCACATCTAGACTGAACTGGTACCCTACCCTCTGACTCTTGGAAACTGTGAGATAAGCAATATAAGACAGAGATGATTTTTTTCATCCCCACCCACTCCCCACTTTGACAGATGAAGAGTAGCTAGCTGGACTCACAATGTTTGGATAAGTAGTTTCTACTACCGTGTATGGGGGATGTTGGTAGGGGTGATGCCTGGGCTCCTCTGGGGAAATGGCCCTAGCGAGGACTCTGCCCTTCTTGCTGTTGCAGAGGGAAGGCAACACAGCAGTTTAGTGGGAATGAACACTCTTTAAAATATTAGAACTCAATTTCTTGAGTTCTTTATATATTTTGGAGATCAGTCCTCTGTCCAATGTGATGTCGGTGAAGATTTTTTTCCCATTCTGTGGGCCATTCATAGGCTGCCTTTTTGTCTTATTGACTGTGTCCTTTGCTTTACAGAAGCTTCTCAGTTTCAGGAGGTCCCGTTTATTTACTGTTTCTCTCAGTGTCTGTGCTACTGGGATTATATTTAGGCAGTGGTCTCCTGTGTCCATGCATTGAAGGCTACTTCCCATTTTCTCTTCTATCAGGTTCAGTGTGGTCAGATTTATATCGAGGTCTTTAATCCATTTGGACTTGAGTGTTGTGCATGGGGATAGATATGGATCTATTTTCATTCTTCTACATGTTGACATCCAGTTATGCCAGCACCATTTTTGAACATACTTTCTTTTTTTCAATTGTATAATTTTAGCTTCTTTGTCAAAAATCAGGTGTTCATAGATGTATGGATTAATATCTGGGTCTTTGATTCAATTCCATTGGTCAATGTCTCTGTTCTTATGCCAAGAACAATACCAAGCTGTTTTCATTACTGTTGCTCTGTAATAGAGCTTCATGTCAGAGATAGTGATGCCTCTAGAAGTTCCTTTATTGTACAGAATTGTTTTGACTATCCTGGATTTTTTGTTTTTCCATATGAAGTTGATTATTGTGCTTTCAAGGTCTGTGGAGAATTGTGTTGGGGTTTTGATGGGGATTGCATTGACTCTATAGATTGCCTTTGGTAGGATTGCCATTTTTATTATGTTGTGATGCTACCTATCCAAAAGCATGGGAGATCTTCCCATTTTCTTGTATCTTCTTCAATTTCTTTCTTCAAAGACTTAAAGTGCTTGTCGAACAGGTTTTTCTCTGAGGATCTAGACACACTCATTGTCATTAAAACCTCCACTACCTCAACATTGGTCTGACTTTCCATCCATGTTGGACTGTTGGGGTCTCTATTGGCCCCTTGTCAGCAAATTGGACTAGTTAAGCTCTGTAGTGTCACACACATATCACTCCTCCATCAAGCTTGCTGACGTGAAAGGGGTCCTTGTGATGTTCAGATTTGGCATGTGTCATGCTATAGGGCAATTTCCTTGCTAGTCGGGACAAGGGAATCTGTGATAAAATGGGCCAACTTCAGAAGCTACCCATAAAACATCAGTTAGAGAGACCATTGACGACCATTGATGACCATTCACAGACAGCTTAAATGGGGTGGCAGAGCCACAACCTCATGAACTTGGAAATGAACCCTTTGCCAGCCCAGCCTCAGCTGTGACCCCAGCCCTGACCCAAATCTGGACTGAAATGGTCCCTACTTGCTGATCCATGGGAACTGTGAGATAAGCAATGAAATGGGTGCACGTCTGGAGGATATTGCCACAGCTTCATACAAAGTCCAGTGATGCTGACACAGGCCAGAACTGGGCAGCACACAGGAACAGGCCTCCGCTGCTCCAGTGTTTCATGTTCCTGTGACAACACCATTTGTGGGTGTGGTCTGCCCCGTGTTGCAAGCCTTCTCCCTGCTCCAAAGCGTCCCTTTCCCTGACAGCAGCAGCTTCATCACAAACCCCTGAAGAAAGGTGCATGCCCATCTCAGCAGCTGCTGTTGGATGCCTGAGGTCTGTCACGAGCAATGCTCTGCATCCTCACAGGCTCCCCACCCCCACATCCAACACCCTGTTTCCCTCCAGGCCTGGCTTGAAGCAGCACGCACTCTCCCCCACACATCCAGGACTCTAAAGTGATGATTGGACGGCTCTCTCCACAAAATTTCCCCAAAGATAATTACTCAATTTTCATCCATTTAGACTTCATAGCTTTCACACATTTCAATATTATCTGGCTAACATTTTTCTTTCTATGATTGGACAGAGGAGGAAAGGGTCAAATATGTGTCTTCGAGCATTTTCCCAGAATTCCAGAAAATCTATATACTGTTGAGTCTGTGAACAAAGAGACACATCTGAAATTACACACCTAAAGCCCAGAGGGGTTGGAGCCCGCATTCCCAAACGCAGATGGAGATAGTCTAGTCTGCTTGAAGATCACAGCTGCCGACAGTGGTGCATGATAGTCTTATTATCTTCATCATCATTATTGTGGACAGTAGTCATTGGTCATTTCCTATGAGGCAGGCTTTCTACAAGAGTAGATAGATCAGACGATTGATTTTTTTTTAAATCCCCATAACAATTTGGCACAGTTCTGTAAATACACGCTTTATAGACTTCCTGAAACTGCCTGGCTGGGTACTGGCCCCGCACGGATTTATTGCTTGCCACTGACCCGATGGTGTGTAATGGGAAACCACTCGCCACCCGCCATTGGGCTGGCTCAGCGCGGGGCCCACCTGTGCCCATGGCGAGCCAGAACACTGCCATCCGTCCTCAACCCCAAACAGTCCCCAGACATATCGATCTCGGGACCAAATGTCAAATACCCCACTTTCCACAACAAATGTCTCTCTTGGAAGTTCTCTGTAAATTGAATTTTTATAAATCAAACTGCAGTTGTGGAGCCAGGAAAGAGAAGTGCTGTTTATGGGAAGCTTGCTGTGTCCCATCACAAGCAAGGAAAACTGCGCTGTGGGAAATTCTTCCCACTGACTGTGTTGCAAGCTTTGGAACAAGGTTTTTATTTTTATGGTATCAAGGTGTGGTGTGGCGTGCGTGCATCCGTGCGTGTGTGCGTGCGTGCGTGTGTGTGTGCGTGCGTGTGTGTGTGTGTGTGTGTGTGTGTGTAGGCCAGCAAATGACGTCAGGTATCTCCCACCATCACTGTTTACACTATCCTCCAAGCTTTGGCAATCCCCTGTCTCCACCTCCCCAGGGCTACAGTCATAAATATGCATAATTATGCCTGGGTTTTTTACATGGATGCCAGGTCTGCAGGCTTTCATGACAGGCACCTTACTGACAGCCGTCTTCCCAGTCCCACTGTATCCTTTTTCTATGTTATGCCAAGAGATACTTGATGTCTCAAATGGACCTACGCCACTGGTGGACTCAACCAACCAATTGATCAGTCAATCAAGAAAACACTTGGAAATTCTTCCATCTTCTTGGAATCTCTGCTTGGGGGCACTGCAACTCAGAAACATGGTTCATCTCAATTTGTCTTCAATCCTCTTTGGTCTGACACCCTTCAAGTTCATTTCCACATCTATTCCTCACATTTCTGCTGGTGATAATTAGCAAAAGTCTCGTGTTTTGTTTGTTTCCATATGGTATGCTGTGCTCTCTCTCAGGCCAGACTTTAAATTCATCTCTTCACAGGATGGAAGTAGAGATTCTCCCCTAGGCAGCCAAGTGAGGGGGCCCCTTCTTGGTGAGATTGACACCATATTGCAAGTCAGCTGTCTTGAGGGGGCATACTACAATGTTGCCAAACAAGGACAGGTTAGCTGAACCTCTCAGAATAACTTCTGCTGGCATAGGACCTGCAGAGAGGATTGGGAGCGTAACAGCCCAACTTTAGGGGCTGAAGAGATGATTCCGTGCTGAAGTGCATGCGCTGCTCTTGCAGAGGACCCAGGTTCAAATCCCAGTACCCACATCAGGCAGCTCCAAACCATCTGTAGCTCTGGTTCCAGGGGCTCTGCAGCCCTCTTCTGGCTTCTGTGGGAAACTGCATACTTGTCACATACATATTTTCACATGCGCAAACATTAAGTGCACACAAAAGTCAATTCATTTTAAGGAAAGATTGCCAACATGACTCCCAGATGCAGCCTGTTTGAGTCTCAACACTCAGCATTTTCCCAGTCATCTCAAAAGCTCACAGAAGACAGAGCTATGTGTATTCAAATCATACTGGCAGTCTGAAACCTGGGCAGGTATGCCTTGACTTGGCTTACCAAGAGTCCTCCTGCCACGGAAGGAAAGAATATGACATTGAAGTAGCTCTGAAATTCCCTTGACCCTTGGACCACAACTGGATCTGAACTTCAGCAGTCTTGAGTTTGGCATATACTCCCACCCTCCATAAACTCTCCAGTATGACAGAAGCTAGCTTTGACCCCTCCAGTCACACAGTCATTTGATAAACATACCATGGTGGTCAGGTGACACAGCCATCTGGTCCCTTGCAGCATTTGATGACTCCCCCACTCCACCTGCACTTCCGCACGGCTGGATACCCAATGAATTTGAGCTCAATGTCACATTAAAGGCAAAGGATGTGGCCAAATCAAGCTCAGAATCCCATTCTGAGGGTCAGTTTTTTTGGGCTGTGCTATTTGCGCTACCTGCTCTAACATCCATGTTTCAAGATAGGATACAACACAGGGACTTGGCTCCACAGGAACTGCAGGGCTGAAGAAGCCAGAAGAAAAGATAGGTTAGAGCTGGGGCAGGAGGAGAATGGGTGGATTTTTCTCATCCCAGGAGCATTAAAGAGGGCCGCCAGGATCATGACCTGACCCTCAAGGATGGAGCAAGTCCCCATTGCTACCACTGCTGGTAAGACAGTGCCTTCTCCAGTGTCTGCCAGCCTGGCTCCTGGGAGTCTATGTGTAGAGCTTATTTGAATGTCAGCTAGAAGAGAACAATAGACAATAGGAGCACAAGTGGGTGATTTGCTGAGAACACAGAACTCGCTCTTTGAAGAGAAGAAAGACAAGACTCAGAGACTCGGGGCCACTGAGGGACTGAGAGATGAGAATGGGGGAGGGGAGGTTCTAGGTCCCTTATGCGAAGGATATTGAGACAGACAGGCACAGGAGAGGCTTTTGAAGTCACTGCTCAGCAGTGCACTTCCCCTTCTCTGATGCCCTGGGGGAGAGATGGCATCTAGGTTGGAGCCCAATTGAGGTTGTCATTCTTCTTTTCGCTTTTGGTCTGCAGGTGTGGAGAAAGCTTCTCTGCCCACTGTTCACAGCCCACTGTTCACAGCCAGCTAATTACCATGCTCAGCTCTTCAGGTTGGGGTCACACACACACACACCCAACTCAATTGCCTTCCATTCCTTGAGGAAGACGCACGGCCATCCTTGCCTCTTCCCTCTGCATCTGCAGCGATCTCTTCAACCTGTGCGGCTCGATTGATGCGAACGGCTGAGAAACAAGCAACCCTTGAGCAGGAACACAAACGTCTTGAAATGTGTGTAAAGCAGTGCTATAGATCTTACCTGCTTTTTCACATATTATACAAAACCCCACCTATTTAATTTTGTTGTAGTTGTTGCTGCTCTGTAGCTCATGAGCTCTGTCAGACAACCAAGTAAAATGTCACGAGCCACCTTCCGAGGCCCCGACCACAGACTCTCAGATGCCTCAAGTCCCCAATACTGCCATGCACCTAAATCCATTTGTCGAGTCTCAGGTCTGCATCAAAGAGGTAAGGGAACTCAGTCTTAATTCCTTCTGTTACTGAGGAGTCCTTTCTGTGGTGCACAGTTTACCTTAGAAAGAACACAAGCGCTCACATCTCCACGGTCTAATTACAGGAGATTTTCATCAGCCCGTAAAGAAACCCCGCCTCATTAGCAGTCACTCCCCATCCCTGCAGCCACGGCAAGCCATTGACCTACTTTCTCTATGGATTTGCCAGTATTTCTTTCCTTTAAAAACGGTGTTTATTAAGTTATTGGCCAGTAGATGAGAAAAGTTCAATCAATTATATGTCTCGGTCCATAAAACATGACCCAGTGCCTGCCTGCCCTCTCTCCTTCCTGCTCTCACTCCTTCTCTTCCCTTCTTCCCTCCTTTCTTCTTTCATTTACTTTATCTTCTTCCCACTTTCTTCTTTCCCTCCTGTCTTTCCCTCCCCACCTTCCTCCTTCCCTCCCCTCTCTTCCTTTCTTTCCCCCTTCTTCCTCTTTCCCTTCTTTCTCTCCCCCTCCCTTCCTTTCTTCCTTCTTTCCGAGATTATCAGCCTCTTTTCTGTCACCAATCCTGATGCCCTGGCTAACTGATGTTAGCTATGATAACACCGATAAAGCCCCTTTTTTTGTGTGGGTTTGGTCTGTGCACATGAGTGTGCACTGTGCCTTCTCCTTTCTGGTTACTACAGCTTGGGATTCAGAGCATAGACATTGCTTTGTTTAGGAGCTGAAACACTTCCTACTGAAAAGAAGCAAAGCCCAGAAGAACTGGCCCCATGACAGCCCCGAAGAATTGGCCCCATGGTAAATACAGGGCAGGAACTGCTTTGAAGCCTAGCATTTCTCTTGACAGTGGGAGCAGCCAGAAGTACGCCCAGTTGTGAAAGCTTCCTCAGAAAACAACCTTAAGATCGATAAAGACCTGAAGCACTGGGAATTGGAAAACATCAGACATTTAAATCTGTAAGTTTGCAGTATCACTGAGCAAATCTCATCGACCAACTGTGGAGGACGGCAGGCAAGGGATGCATTTAACGTGAAACCCGTATCAGGAAGCTATCTATGTTTCTGTCTTCCTGTGTCTGAATTTACCTCAAGGCAACAAGCTTCCATGAGCAGAATGTTCTCCTTATAATATGAGGAATTACAAAATCGGAATATCACACTGTTTCAGGTCTCATGGTCAATGATTGTAAGAGAGTAAATGCTAATAGTTGTTGACATAAAATTAAGGTCATGCAGGCACAGTACAATTTACTGTAGAGATGCAATATGGTACCCAAGAAATGCTTCCACCCTGACAGAGCAAAGCAAAAGCAGCAAAATATAATCACATTTCCAGAGCCTTCAATGTCTATGAATTACATAGGACATGTGAATAACTCAATTCATACCGTGGCAATGCAGTCAGCAATATCCAGGGACCCAGAGATCCCAGCACCCGAGGATGCTGTGCAGGTTGCCAGGGAAAAACTGCATCAATGGTCTCACCGAGCCAAGAGCTCTGTGAATTGAAATTCTGTCTTGCCGGATAAGATGTACCTGCTGATGCAATAGGGGCTCCACTGTTACAGGGACAAGTGGCTCATTCTACAAGAAAGAATTCGTGCTTGGCACTATCCATCCAGTTAAAGTTTGGCTGGGGATGTCTTAGGTACTAGGAGGGAACTTACTACTTTGCTTAACTGAATTGTTCCAGCACCATACTTCCTTCTAAACACTTACGTTGACGTCTGTAGGCAAACACTGCTGTCAGTCTTAATCAGAGAAGATTCTCTTTCCAGGAAACAGTAATGAATACAGAGATCTGCTCGAGGTGCTGAGCGGTGGTGGTTGGGTATTCAACCCTAAACAGGACAATTCATATCACCACCACCCGTCCCCGTGGCTCAGGGAACATTGTGGAAGGGGGAGAGGAAGGAATATAAAAGCTGGTAGATAGGGAGAGGACTGTGGAAAGCTGTCTCCGGGCATGGTGCAGCCAAGGCAACCATGATCTCACAGAAGTTGTGGCTGCCCACAGTGAACCTGTGCAAGGCCAGACTTATAAATAATCAGTTATAAATCAAGGAGAGGCCTACCTCTCCCTCTGCACTACTGATGGATTCTGGGGGATGGGGGCATACACTCCCTTCAGTTGTATATATACCTACATACCGATGAACCTACCAGGATCGCTAGAAGATAGTCTTTAACGCATGGTCACACGGTCAGCCCTGGCTAAACTCAGTGGGTCACAGTGAATGTGGAAAAATGGCTTGGACGGTGAATGGGGGATCCAAACTTGTGGGAATAAAGGTCCAGAATGGCGAGGTTTCAAGAGGGAGAACCAAGGATGGGGACTAAAGAAGGGGATAAAGAAAGGAAACAAAAGCAATAGCTGGGAACAAGAGGTCTTGTGTGAGCTGACGACGTGTGCTAAGCCAGTTTATAAAGAGGTAGAGCATTGTATAGACTACTTGTAGGGGGAAATAGCCAAGGTCAGCAGAGAGCAAAATCAGACAACGTTGTCAAAGAGAGCACAGGATACTTCAGTCACA
>JAQHUG010000146.1:1166538-1205491 GCA_028555095.1 Dicrostonyx torquatus | reverse complement strand
TAATTTTGCTACTGCTATGAATCATAATGTAAATATATGTCATGTGACCCCAAAGGGGTCATGACCCCATGTTGACAACCACTGCTTAAGAGTCATTGTGTTGCTTTGTGTGTGTGTGTGTGTGTGTGTGTGTGTGTGTTGGTGCTGGGGTTTGAACCCAGAACTTTTCACATATAGGTAAGTACTCTGCCACCAAGATACATCTCTAGACCTTCATTTTCTTGTTTTCTAAAAGAAAAGATGTCCTAATTTTGTAGTATTCTACTGAACATACAGATTTACTAAGGGATAATTCACATCTTAGTTTTGAACTGTAGGCTTTATTACTATCCAGGTAGAGCAAGGCCAGCAGGTCAGTAGCTGAGTGCCTTGAGTAAACAAAGCACTCTGTATCTGCCGGAAGGGGAGGGGAAACAGCAGTGGGAGGGGCTTGGGCAGGAACCTTGACTTACAGCAAAGAAAGTACAAACCGGGTAATCAGGAATGGTTATCTTCGGTTGTCTGGTCCCAGTCTGGGATGCTTTGGACAGAAGGATCTTGCTTCAAAGAGTGAAATCGGTGGGTAAGGAAGTGACCGCGGCATAGGCTCTGAGGTAGCGCAGCATTGCCTGTGAGTGGGGCGCTTTGGATAGGCTGCTGCCTCTAAAGTGTGTTGGGAAGGGCAAGTTCTCCCCCAGTCAATGAGATTCCAGTACCCAGAACATCAAGAATATAGAAAATAAAGAGCCAACACAAATCTTAAAAATGGCAACCATTTCAGACATGAATGTGGGATGTCTTCATTTACTCGGGTGTTTATAATTTTCTTTCTCGTCACCATCACTTACAGCATGCATAACCTCAGACACATCTTGTTGGATTAACCCTTGAAATTTCTTTCTGTTGGGTATGTGTTAGTCCCTTGTCTCATTGCTGTGGGAAATCACATGATTAAAAGCCATTTGAAGGAGGAAAGGGCTGCTTGTTTGGTTTTGTTCCTTGACTTGCAGTTTAAGGGCATACTATTTCATCAAGGCAGAGAAACTACTTCCATTTGCATTGTGTTTGCAGTCAGGGAGGGAGAATAAGCAGGAAGTGGGGCTGCGGTTAGGAAACATCAAATCCACTTCCTCCAGCAAGGCTACGTCTTCAAAGTTCCACAACCTTCCCAAGCAGCCCACCAGCTAGGGACCAAAGGCAAACACATGAACCTAAGTAAGGTGTCTTTCATTCAGACTGCAACAGGTATAATTCGAGACAGTGCGTGTAAAAGTCCAACATTAAACTGTTTATGGAAAGTGTGTAAAATTAAGATCAATGTGATGTCTAAGACTTGTTTCAGCCTCCCATCCGGCAGGTGCTGCGTGTAATTATTGGTGGGCACACAGTTCATGTTTTCTTCTGTCTTTCCATACGCAGTGTGTTTTCACTATTTGTTTAATGACCTGGATTACTGATCCTGTTTTCTTTTGTCTTACTGGTGTCTCTGCCTGGACTCCCTGCTTTCTGACATGATGTGGTTACCACTGGATTACTGCACTGGTTTTAGGGTGTTGGCTGTGGGCGTTGGAGCACTTTGAACGTCTCACTCTATATCAGTATAGTTTTTTCTGTTGGATTTGATTTTAAGCTTTATTAGGAAACAGATAAACTGTAGCCAGTTCTCCCCAAATAAGTACTGTGTTTTTAAGGAAGTTAAAGTCTCAAATACTGTGTGATGCACTGGGGACAGGCACTGTGATCACACACACACACACACACACACACACACACACACACGCTGAATGTCTAGTAACTGTCAAGAGGATTGGTACAGCATTAGGACTTCCTGATTACGTACTGTTAGGATTACTGTTCAAGTCGATGCCCGGAAGTATTTCCGGATGGAGCTCCCCTCCCGATGAGCGAAGCTGATGAATGCATAGTGATCTTCCCATTAGGCATTCTTCTCTACAGTTAACCCTTCCTTTCCTCTGAGTTTCATTTTATATTTCTATTTGGATGACTTTTATTTTCACTAGTTCTCATTATATAAATCGAAATCTTCTAATAAATTAAGATAGGACCTGAAAAAAATATAAAAGGTCACTACATTTCAGTGTTCTTGTTTGTAAATCAATAATACACTTCTGTCAATTTGACAGCATCAAGATAAAACACAGAAAACAGGTTTGATTATTGGTTTTAAGATTTCTGCTTGTGAGATTGTAGGTTATTAGGCATTTAAGAAAATATTCTCTGGTTTTGATATATTTCCTCAACATAACAATGATGATGGTAATAATGGTGGTGGTGATAATGGTTCTGGTTCTGGTGATGGTGATCCTGGTGATGGTGATAATGATGATGGTAATAATGGTGGTGGTGATAATGATGATGGTAATAATGGTGGTGGTGATAATGGTTCTGGTTTTGGTAATGGTAATAATGGTGATGGTGATAATGATGATGGTAATAATGGTGGTGATGATAATGGTGATGGTGCCGGTAATGGTGATATTGAGAATGATTTGTGATTATGGGGATAAAATTCAGGGTCTTACTCACAGGAAGCACACAATCTACAACCCACTGTGTCCCCAGCCTTTTTGTATCTTTTTTTTGAAATAGAATTTTGCTAAGTTGTCCAGGATCACCTTGAACTTGTGCTGTAGCTCAGGCAGGGATTAGGCTTCAGCCTTCTGTGTAAATAGGGCTGGCAGGGTCCTGCTCTACTGTGATCATCTTTGAATGATACTTTGGTGGAGTAAAAGTTAATATTATCAGTGATAAAAAAATCTTTTGTCTTGCTGTAATGGCTGAAAGGGAAGCAAAGATTATTCTTGGTGCTGGTTGGTAGGGAATGTGAGGCTCACATTGGGCTGGAGGAAAGATGTGGTATCCAAATGGAATCTGTAAGTATATTCATTAATGCCCCAAATACAGATACCTGGGTATTCAATAACTACATTCCTTGAAAGACACTCAGTAGAAGTGCTGATATGCTCTTGAGCCATGTACAAGAGATTTGTGGCATTCCTGTTTACAACAGCCCCACACTGATGATGGCTCAGAGGTTCTTCAACTGAGGTATGTAAAGAAACCATAACTGATCCTTGTAGTGGAATTCAATTCAGGAAGAGTAGTCAATGCTAAACAGTAGAGTGCAGGGGTACTCTCAGAAGTACAGGGATTAAAAGAACCATCCCAATACCCAAGGGAGTGAAACAGAGGGGGAAAATAGAACCAGGAGAAACACAGTGTCTGGAGTCATAGAAATGATCACTGTGGTGGCTGGAACCAGATGAAAGAGGAGCTGGGCAATGTTAAAATGCTGCCTCTGGCCTTGAGTTGGTATCTGAGAGCTTGACTAGCATATGGTTCTGGGTATCATAGGGCTCTGAGCATCGCAGTGTGAATGCCAACAGGTGGGGCAGTGCCTGGGCTGCACCTGATCACCCTCAACAGAATCGCGTCTGGGTAGATGATGCTCATGAGGGTGGCCAAGCCAAGGAGGAGGCCAGCTAGTTTTATCCAATCAAGTCTTCGGTTGTGGCTGTTGTTTAATGCCTGGGCCTCCAGAAACTGGTAAATCAGTTCCCATGCGAGCATGAGAGCTGCAGTTTGGAATCTGGGACACACATAAAGCTGGATGCAGTGTGGTAGGCGTGGTAGTGTACATCTGTAATCCCATTCCTACAGCAAGATGAGAAGCAGAGACAAGAGAATTTCTGAAGCTCACGAGCTGCCCAGCCTGTCTCAAACAAGATACAAAGGTAGAACTGAGACCTGAGATAGTCTCTGCCATTATATGCATGTTACAGCATACTTGTTCACTCTCTCTCTCTCTCTCTCTCTCTCTCTCTCTCACACACACACACACACACACACACACTTGCACACATTGTCACACAAGCTAAGATTAAAATAATAAAACTGTCAGAGAAATAATAAAACTCTCAAAGAAATAGAATGCCACTCGGTGGTAAGAATATCATCACTAGGCCTTGGTGTCACCGTAGGGAATAGGATAGTGAAGCTGGCCTGGTTGGGATATTTGGGCTGTTTCTTTAGTATCTATAGTTTCAAGTCAATCAAGCTGTGCAGAGGGAGACTGAGGATGTATCTCACTTGGTGGACTGCTTGCCTAAGATGCATGGAGGCTGTGGCACATTTAAACGAGGCATGGTGGTACACACCTGTAATCCCAGAACTCAGGAAGTGAAGGTAGGAGGACCAAGAGTTCAAGGTCATCCTGGGATACATAGGGAGTGGCTGCAGCTAAATCCTGACCCCAGGTTTGCTGGCTGCCCTGCACGGGGAAGCAGAACTTCTCACACCACACTATGACACTGGGCATGAGTCATTCTGCTTCTCCTCCACAAGGTCTCAGAACGACTACCACTGCTGTCCTGGTTATAGATCCCCGTCCCCCACAAGGCCTCTGGAAGACCATGGCTGGGGTCCTGTGTGGAAGGCTCCTGTTACTAGGAACTCCCTTTGGGTCTCAATACAATGAAGAAGTGATGGTCAGCCTCAACTGTGGACTTGATGGAATGTGGAATGACCCCGGAAGTGAATCTCTGAGCATGTTTGTGAGGGGCTATCTAGATTAGGTTGACTGAGGTGGGAGTACCCATCTCAAATACTGTTGGTACCATTCCACGGGCCAGAGTCCCAGACTAAATAAAACAAGAAAGCCAATTGAGTATCAACATTCATTGCTCTCTGTTTACTGATCGAGGATACTGTGTGACCAGGGGACTTATGCTCCTGCCACCATGTCTTTGCCATGATGAATCCTATCTCCTGAAACTCTAAGCCCAAATAAGCCTTCCTTTTCTTAAACTGCTTTTGCTGGGTATTTTGTTTGAGCAAGGAGGATGGTAATTGATAGACTTCTCCTGTGCATGGAAGAGCAGCCTTACTCAGTCTGAGGAGGGACAGAGACTGCCAGGCCTTGTAGGCTCATAAGGGGAAGTCCTTGTCTGTATGGCCCACCTGTGTCCTGTCTGTCTGCTCTCCGCTGTGCTCTTCCCTGAATGAGGTCATGGACAGCCTGGCCTCTGCCCTTATTTCCTGTACTCTTATCTCTGCCATTACTCATTTGCAGAGTGGGCTGGGACTTTCAGAATGCTCTCTCTGTAGCCTGACAGAAGAGGAAATGTTAGATGACCAAGAAGTCATTACATTTGAGACAACTTCCTCGATTCGTGCTTTAAACTGTTTCATTCACTTGCACCTCAATTCATTTCTTCCCGTAAACCTGACCAGTGCCCAACCCAAAGCAACAGGTAGAGAGCTCCAGGAGCTGGGGCTGGAAATGACAGCAAATGCCCGCAAAAGCAGCCTGGCCAGTTTTTCTCCATGGTGGCCAGAAGTCATTAAGCATGCGCGTATGAATCTAGCTTAATATTGATCAGCAGCGGGGTTAAGGAGGGTGTCGAACCTTGAGGGACTGAGAACTGTGAGAGAGACTCAATGATTTTCTTCCTTGTGGATCATTAAAGAGATCTCTGTCATCACGCAATTTTCCAGACAGCTGGATCAATGATGTCAACTCTGACCCCAGGGCCTGAGTGATGACTCAGGTTTGGGAGTTCTGGATTAATGGATAGAGGAGACAGTCACGTCCTCCCTAATGGATAGGACAGAGGCACCCAACATGACCCACAGGAAATTACTCACTAGACCGTTCCCGAAGACAAAAGCAATCGCCCGTCTTCTCCTCCTGGGATCTCACTTATTTTAACTGCCACCGCACATCAAAAATGTATTTTCTGTGGCGAAAGGCAGCGCGCTGAGGTCATCCAAGCTGCTTTTCTGTCTGAGGTGTTGTCAGTGATGGAGAATTCCAGCAAAGCTACAGAGATGTCTGTGTACCACAAGGTGCTATGTAAGAAGCCCAGTCAGACAGCGTCTTCTTTCTCGCAGGCATGCTAGAGACTCGGAGTCCCAGTGAATCCTTACCCCAATATCCCACCCCACCCAAGACTACTGAACAGGTGATAAAATGTCTCCCACCATGAAAACCTCATTCTCAGTGGCTCTTGGTGTCTTACTTCTGGTGTGTCCTGTGCCCACCCACACTTGTTTTCCATCCTGGAGAAGCCCCTCCTATTCTCAGTACAGAAGGCATTAATCCAAGTGCATAGTGAAGCCCTCTTCCCTTCAAACAAGGTCCCCAGTGTGACGCTAGGCACTTGCAGGCCTTACGATGCCATCGCAGCTTACCAGCCCCAGTTGCAAACCCAGAGGTGTTCCAAGGCAGTTCATGATTCTCTGGGGAAGCCTTGAAGCTGGGTGTGTGGTGCCAACCTGTGTCCCTTGAGCTGAGGTCCTGACAACCTCATATTCAAGCTGTTCCCTATTTACACAGACAGCCTTCTCCACCTGGAAAGGGCACTTCCTGCCACCAACCTCCCAGATGTGCATTTGATCTTCCTTAATCCAGCTGGGGGTCCCAACTCTATCCACCCCACCAGCCAGGGGTTGTGGGGTTACAGTGTGCAGCCTGTCATTCAAATGGTCAGAAAAACTCCCATTGCTGGCTCTTCTGGAGAGTTAAAGTATGTCTTTGCAATGAACAGAAAAAGCTAGGCAGAGGGATGGGAGAAGCTCAGCCAGAGAGAGCCCTGTGTGTCTGGCTTGCTCTTGGGTAAACCTGGCTCCAGCACAGTCGGTACAGAGTTCAAAGGTCATGATCACACAAACAGCGTTCATTTTATCTCCTGCTACCATCCTCTGCACCTTCCCTGATGGCGCGTCCCAGGATGCTGTGAGTGTTGCTTCCTCGTGGGCTAAGGAGATTCTCCTGACCCAACTCTGCCTTAGGTTGAGGTTCTTAACCTGCTTACATCATGCTCAGTCTTCACATCCAGATTATGGAGTTGTAAGGTTTCCACCCAGTTTAACTGTGATCTAGCCCTTCCCTGGTCCCCCTCATTAGCCAATCAGTGTAGGACTTTGTAGACTCAGTCTTAGCAAGAACCCTACTGAACCAGTGCATTAGGATCCTGACACCCTCTTAGTATCTGACCATCCTGAACCAGGCACTCCTTGGGGCTGGTAGAGGATGAGGGACTGGGGGAATTTTGTCGCTTACTAATTGATATAGGAGGACTCATCTCATTGTGGGCAGTACCGTCCCTAGGCAGGTGAGTCTGGATCAGAAAAACTGCTGGATTTGCACCTAGAAGCAAGCCAGTAGAGTGCCCCATGCCCTGTTGGTCTCTGCTTCAAACTCTCTTGCCTTGACCTCCATTCATGACAGGCTGTACTTTGTAAGATAAAATGAACATTTCCTCTACAAGCTGCTTTCGGTCTTGACTCATAGCACAACAACAGAAAGCGAACTAGGACAGTTGGTGAGTCGCTGCCTGCATCTGGGATTGGCAGCTGTAAGGTAACAGTTCCACTGCCTTGTAAGGATGCGCTGAGGAGTCAATGTCTTGGGACTTACAAAACATGGAGAGTGGGGCCAGACTCCTGCGAGCTCTCGGTCAGGATGGTTCCAGCGACTGTTGATTTCTACTATGTGGGGCTCAGTCCTTCTACTTGGGACAGTGCCTGCTTCTGGAGGAAGGCCTGGAAGCTAAAGACACTGAAGTGAGAAGTGAGAAACAGACAGACAGACAAAGAGACACACACACACAAGCTTATGTGCACAGAGAGACAAAGAGGAAAGGAGGAGAGGGGATGGAGAGATAGGTGGAAGTCATTGGCCCCCAAATTTATACTACTTTGAATTTCTAACCCTCAGTTCCTCAAATCATACATTTGGGAACAAGGCTGTTGCAGCTATAATGAGTTGAGATGAGGTTATAAAGGTACAGGCTAGGTCTTGAGCTCATCATCCAACTACTGGCCTCAGCTGGCTCTCCTCCAGTTCTATTTGAAGCACATACTTGGGGGAAATCCCCCATTAGTAAGAGAAAGCAAATCAGGATATGTGCCCAAAAGTCAGAATGCCAAAGGCCTTCGGCACCCACTAGAAACTGGGAGACGGGAACAGCACCCATTTCTAGCCCTGTTCCCAAGCCTCCAGAGAATAGCCCTCCTGGTTCCTGGTACCTGGACCTGACCCTGCTGATTTCAAGAATGAGGGATGATACATTTCTCAATACATTACTTGGGTTTGAGCCACCCAAGCTATGGTGATTAGCAAAGCATCATATAGCCGGCTGCCTTAGCAACATCCACACAAAACACCCCCATAGACACATATACCTTCACACACAGACACAGAGAAAGAGAGGGATAGAGACACAGAAACAGAGGGAGGAGGAGAAGGAAAGAGAACAAGAGAGAGGCATTGAATTCACTAAAGTAAGAGACTCAGAGAGTGATGGGATTTATATCTCTATTCTTTTATTTTCTGTTTATGATAAAAGACTATGACCCAAGGCAACTTTAATAAAGAAAGAATTTAATAGCGATTAAGGTTCCCGGGGGTTAGAGTCTGTGATAGCAGAACAAATGCATGTGACAGACAGCTGAGAGCTCACATCTTGATCTGCAAGCAGGAGCCAGAGGGAACACACTGGGTGTGGCATAGGGTTTTGGGAACGAACCTTGAAGCCAGCCCCAGTCAAGGCCACACCTTCTAAACCTCCCTGAACAGCTACCAACTGGGGAACAAGTGTCCAAGTGCTTGAGACTTATGGGGGACATCTCATTCAAACCAAAGCAGTATCTTTGGACCCCAAATCTGCTTTTTCCTAAACTGACAGCTGTAGTGCTGTTCTCAGAGGCACAGCTTCCTTCCACCTCTGCACCTGCCAACATCTGCACATCTTCCACTCAGGATATTCAGGATATTCAATCAGAAGCATCCAGTCTGGCAACCTTGCTCTCAGCCAGGACCAAAAGCCACTGAGTTAAATCTGGGACACCATCCCTGCTGAGCCCTTCCCCCTGCTGAGATCTTTCTCCACCCCCCACACTTTTGCCTGGGACAGCCCATCCCACTCCTCACTGGGGGTCTCCTTGAGTCCTTTCTCATGGTCACCTCTCCCATGAGACCATCACCCGCTAGGCAGCAGCCCTATGTCATGTTGATCGCTCCCCTCCCCTGTCCCTGATGGAGCAGGATATAGAGATGGGCTCAGCTAATGTCCACTGGCTTGACCAGAGTTTCCACTGGAAATCTTGTTTCTTGACTAATGAAGCTTCTAGTCTGAAAAATATCCCCAAAGAAGAGCTGCACATCAGAGTGATAGGCAGTTATAGGCACTCTATGGATATTTGCTGCATTTAATGGAATTGAATTTCCTAAAAGCTGAACATTTCCTCCATCAAATATCCAATATGTCTTGACCATGAACGATAGATAATTCACTATCCCATCACTCAGCGTTTGTGGCCAAAGACAGACAGTTTGTTAAGGAACAAAGGCACACTGGGAGGGGATCTCCTGAAAGTCGCTCTGGGATGCTCATTAGCTTCGCTCTTTGGAAAGGATCTTGCTTGATAGCGATGAGTGAAGCTGTGATGCAGCTGCCCTCATAGTGTGCTTCTTGGGGTGATTTGGATAGGCTGTAAGAATACACTCAGCTTTCCCTTCTCCTTGACATTCTCAGAAGTAGACATCCTGCCTCAGTACAAACTCTGAGGTCAAGGTAGGGCTGCCATCAAGACACTGACCTTGGTTCTGCTTACTATGCTTCCCACTTGGGAGAGAAAGCTTGAAGACCCTAAGAAACATCGCTGAGCACAGGTTCCGGGGACAGAAGTGCTGAACGTAAGCTCCCTGAACATATCCGTATGGTGTTTCAGATTTATTTTATTATTATTTTTAATTAGATGTAGATGTGTGTACATTGAGTACAGCAGTCTGGAATGGACAGAAGAGGGCACCAGATCCTCTGGATCGGGAGTTATAGGCAGTTGTGAGATATCCAGTGTGGGTGCTGGGAGCCAAACTAATGACTTCTGGAAGAGCAGCAAGTATTCTTAATCACTAAGCTATCTTTCCATCCTTGTGTTTTAAAATCAAGTTGGAAAATGCCCCATGGGTCTAGGCCCATAAAGTAGGGCTGTCAGATAAAATGCAGGCTACCCATGAAACATTAATTTTGAAGATGCAGTAAGTAATTATTTAGTGTCAGAATACTGTGGACTCTGCAGTTTAGGCTCTAGTCCCACCTACCTTAGCAGGTAGGGTACTTCAGCAGTGGGACTTGGCTGATGGCTCTCAACAGTAACTATATAGCATCTGAGCCATGCTCGATGATTGGATGAAGCTATTGCCACCATCTCTGTAAATGTGTGCCTCTCTCGGCCCACTCAGGATAATGGTAAGGGACATGTCACAGACCTTTCTAAAGCCCCACTTTCAGATATCCATCCAGTGGGTCACCTGGTTTTCCCTTTTTCCATATAATTATCCATTCATCAATAACAGACAAAACCTCAGTGATGGACACTCTACAACACGACACACATGTGGCAGGCCATTTCTATGTCATGTGACTCTACCAACAATGATGATGGAAGGTGATGGGATGTAAAGTCCAGGCATGGCAGGATTGAAGACAGCATCAAGATTGACGTATGAAAGAGGTCAATTGACTGAAGAGACTGGAAACCTTTCCTCACCCAGATTCTATGCTCCAAATAGAGCATGCTCAGGACAATTCCTTAGTATTCAAATGCGGCATAGGCTATGAAACAGACGCTATGAAAATGGCCTATAAAGGGTCATATGGCCCTTGGCCTAGCACTTCTGAGCAGATGTCCTTTCCCAGTGCTAGTCTGTCACCGTTCTCAGGAACACTTCCTTTCCTTAATCAACTGTCTGCTGCCACTGCCTTCACAGGTCTCTGGTACAATTCTTTGTCCTAGAACAAAAGAACCCAGAAACTTCAGATGATGTCCGCAGTACTCAAATCTGTGCCTAAAACAATACTCCTGGCCAGATGACCTTTAGGTTGACAAACTCCTCTTTGCTGTCTCTTTCTTTTCAACACATTGGAAGTGTCCATTATCCAGCCTACTGGGTAGATGTCTGCCAAGCCTGGAGTACCAGGGTATGTGACACTGGAGAGAGCATGGGGCACAGGGTGCTGGGAATGCAATGGGGCACAGGGTGCTGGGAATGGAATGGGGCACACGGTGCTGGAGCTGGGACACAAGCTTCCCAGGGAAGAGCCTACCGTGGGACTACATTCTTGGGCTGCTCTCCGCTGGCCCTCACCTACTTCACTTAAGTTACCTTAAGAGCACCCCTGTTCTGCAACAGATGGCTGCAAGGAAGCATGCCCAGCTCTGCTTCCCTGAGCCATCCTGAGAAGAGTTTTTATAACAGTGTTTTACAAAGTTTATGTCCCATACCCGTTTCACTGCCCATGGAATTCAAGAAACTAAGAAAGGAGATACATTTTGTTGTAAATCTACACAAAAGCTGAGCCGGAGAAAGTCAGAGGTGTGCACAGGGGCCGGCTTGCAGGTCGGCTGGAGTTGGATGTGAATCTGATCCCTGGTCACGGGATAAAGTTTCTCTCCCTCTTAGGCAAAGACTAAGCTGTGGCCTGTGTGACAGCTGAGTATTCTCCCAGTATCCTCCACAGTGACCCAGAGCTTAATGCACAAATCCCATTTAATGTGCAGTCTGCGTCTGCTACAGAGAATGGCTTCCTACCCATCACCCAGCCCCAGGTGGCTACAGACCGGACAATGGACAGTGCATTTGGAGCTCTTGGTGAAAGGACTCATTGAATTACAGGGCTTTATTCTCCTAATGTATTGGAGACATAAATTGTCCTTATCTCAAACCATTCTCCCCGAGATTAAAAAGGAAATCTGCATTTCTTTGTGGGATGAAGAATACGAGGTCAGAGGTTGGATTTGGACACAATGGGGAAGAGAGACAACAAAGAAATCCAAACCAGAGCCCTCTGCTCATCCCTGTCCATCACTGTGCTGTCCACCTCTCCGGGGCGGGGATGTGAGGAGGAGAAGGGGAACTTGGACCACCAGTCCCTGCTGCCCTCTGGGCCTACAAATTTATGGTGCAAGGTCACTGAGTTCAACTAAAAGAAACATCATGGGACAAATGAGACAGGCCTGGGGAGAATTGCACCCCATCACTGCCCCACCTGGGAAGCAAGCCTAGATCAGAGAACTTCAGCTCTCTGCACCTCATTTTTTCTCCCCTAAATGAGTGCTTTCCCACAAAAGAGTATCAAGCCATCTGGGGCCATTTGCATTGCAACTCATTGTAATTAAAATGAAATAGAGAGCTGAGGCCATAGCTCAGTTGGCAGAGTGCTTGCCTAGGCGTGTAAGACGCCTTGGGCTCGGTTTTCAGTACTGCTTAAACCAGGTATAGCGGTGAATGTACAGCTGTAATGCCAGTCTTCAGAAGGCATTAATGGGGCTGAAAGTCATCCTTGGCTTCATAAGGAGTTCAAGGTCAGCATGAGACGCCTGCAAGCCCATCTCCAAGAAAGAAAGGGGCCTGGAGAGGAGAGGGAGGGAAATGGAATTCCCCTGTCTCACCTGCTATTTGAAGTATTCAGTAGCCCCTGAGGTCTAATGGAAAATTCCAGGTTGAGATGAAGCCTGAATCGCACCCCTTTGGTGTGAGTACTATTTTGAGCAGATCGGTGTAAGGATGTAACTTTAGAATCCAGCCTTTCCGAGGGACACAATAGTGTTGGCAGCCTTCCCCTTGTAACAGACACCCCACTGAGACCATGTCTGTGTGTCCTCAGTCAGCAGACAGGCCACTGTCAGGATTTCATACCCAAGAACTGAATTAACATCAAAGTGGATATTGGCTATTGGCAATACACACTCCTGCTTGCTAACCCTTTCCCTGCCTCCTGCCTGGAAGTCAGAGAGCCTGGCGATAGGCTCCTGTTGAGAACCTCCTCCAGCCTCAAAAGAGGCTTTGTCTCCATGGAGGTTCTGATCTCTTCAGGGACCCCAGTGTGCTGTCTATCTCTGGTGCTAGCGCCTAAACTCCCCTCAGAGTCTCTGCCATACTGTTGTTCCTCTGTCTGTCTGTCCATGGTGTTAGTGACTCTTCTAACAAATGCCCTTCTCAGTAACCCATCTCATTGTCCTCTTGAATCTGCCCACCGCCATCTAAAACTGACCAATCAAGTGGAGGCATTGTCTAGCTGGGAGAGTCTCTGGTAGCAAAGAGAAGTTAGTTTTTCATAAGTGGAATTCCTGCCTGCAAAGGTACTCTCTGTCCATCGTGGTGCTCCCTCTCTGCTCTGGGAGGCGAGGCTGATTTATTCATCTCTGGGAAGGTGCCCGCATCAATCAAAGCAGCAAGCTTCATCTTGTCTGCCTACTGCTCCTATCCTTGCTACTTCCCTGACACGGTTCCTCTCTGTGCTTCAACAGGAGGAGGTGCTAGCGCCTGAGCCCTCAGCTGCCTTATAAACATACAGGAGTCTTATGGTACCTGTATTAATAAACCATTTTGTCCTTCATTGGTCATTCTGCCTCTATTTAAGGGACTCATCTCACCAGGAAGCTGCAAACACTGGAGGATTTATTCCTCACATGAATATAGAGCTGTCTTATAGAATAGGTCCAGGCTCAGAGCTTTAGAGAAGGCAAGAAATACTGCAATCAGGGGGCAATTAGGGAGGGACTACAACCTGGGGAGAATGTTTTAACTATCAATGCTGTGTAATCAAGACCTGGCCAAAGGGCTCTTGTCGCATAGAAAGAAGCACAGTCAGTAAGGCTGGATGGAGTGTGGGAAGGTGGGATGAAGGAGTATAATAGAGCATCATGGGTCAAGATGCTTCCTCGAGAGGACACGGTTCTCAGAAGAGTTTTTTGTTGGACTAGATAAAGATGTCTATGGTCCCTGGTTCTGGAGGAGGAGTGTCTCCAGCACTGGTGGCTAGTGGCCTTCCCCCTCCCCCTGATTTGAATAAGGGAGGCCAGAACAGGTGCCATGATAAGCTAAACATGAACAGATCTTCCAAAGGAAGTTCTTTACTTCCAACGGTTATCACCTACCAGAGTAGAACTCAGCCACTGATAAATTTAAATGGAGGCCTGAGTCTCAGTAGTTTACCCTGAAGCAATACCTGGTCGCAGGTAGAACCACAAGCTGAGATTACCCGAGCACCACCCAGGAATTGGCCATCCAAAGAAAATGTCTAGCATTCCAACCACTATAGATAGGATCACCTGCCAGCACACACTCACCAGGACACCCCTAGACAAATGTCAGCCAATCAGGGGTCCTAAACCTCAGAAACCTCTCATCCCCACCGTTACTACTATAAAAATCTAACTCTAACTGAGCTCAGGGTTCTTCGTTTATTCCAATATGTTGGACATGCAGAGAGACCGAGTTTGCAAACTTGCATAAAATAAAGGCTCTTTGCTTTTACATACAGTACTCGGTCTCCTTGTCGGCTTTTGTAGAGACTTGGTAGATTTGGGTTTAACAGTGCCCAGTGAGAGAGTTACACTCTTTTCTGGGCTCACCAGCTGCAGCCAGAGATATAGTTGCTTCCCTCTGTGGCATGGTTTCTGAAACTCTGCTCCAGCTCCCCAGGGTCAGCCTTATTATCCTGTCTCTTATCAGGCAGGACCCCTCCCCGACTCTCTGTGTGTATACCTAGATCCATCCCTCTGCTTGCCAAAGGACAGTTACCAACATCTATCATTCCCTGGCTGGAGCCAGTGGGGCCAACTGTACCCACTAGACCTTGTGATCTTGTGACCTTGTGAGTCCCATGCAGCACAGAAGCTATCCTGAAGAGGTGCTGAGAGACCTCAACGCATTTCCACCTGACTGCAACCACGTCCTCAAAGATGACTCAGCCCTGCATCGAGTTGCAGCGCTGACAAGCGTTGGAGTGCCTCTTGTCCCACCATACCTGTTTTTAGTCATTCTTCCTGCTTAGTCCGTTCTGTCTGCCACAGCAAGATGCCATAAATGGGAGCGTGTGAGCCATAAAAGATGTCTTATTTGAGTGCTAGTGGCTGGGGGTGCAAGATCGGATTGCTGGCATCCTGTTATCTTAGCCAAGAACCACATGTATGAAGGAGTCTCTCAGCCACCCACCGTTGTGTCGATGTCTCAGCCTATAGGGCAGGTGCTATGTGATCACCAGCAGCTTCTAGAAGGATTCACTTGGGGGGATTAATAAGGCCACCCTCCTAGACTTGGGTCTGAGTATATTTAGCATCACCTCAACCTGGCTAAGAGGTGCTCTCAGGATGAGACTTGGACTTCCCAGCCACATTTGAGTCTTCTCTGTGCTCCCTGCTGCAAAGGAGGGCAAGCAAGCAGGCAGGCTGTGGTGGGGCATGGGTGGAAGGTTATAAGCTAGTCTTCTTGATCTGTGAGGAGCGATGCTGTGGAGGCACCCCTCTGGGGGTAGGGGACTGCCTTTACTTTTTCTCAGGAAATCCACACTGTATATTTCCTGGCTCCAGCCATTGAGTGACTCCCCAGGAACTGCCCCTCTGCCCTGTCTGTACAGAGTCAACTCCCACCCTTCCCGCTGAGCTACATACACCGCTGCCTCTGGGGATGGCTGGTGAGAATGTCTGGGAGCACCTGTTCTCTAGGGCTTCCGGATGCTGTGTTGTCGGCAGATGTCAGACAGTTGTGATCCATTTCGAGCTCTCTCATTGTTACTCTAATTTCATCTCAGAAAATGACTGATGGAGAGCGAGATGCGGAGCAGAGACTAATTCACAGCTAATCCTTCAAAACAGAACCAACCGACTGCACAAGAGTAGCAAATGCTTTCTC
Organism: Dicrostonyx torquatus; assembly: GCA_028555095.1. Taxonomy (NCBI): domain Eukaryota; kingdom Metazoa; phylum Chordata; class Mammalia; order Rodentia; family Cricetidae; genus Dicrostonyx; species Dicrostonyx torquatus. The sequence continues at coordinate 1,189,788 of JAQHUG010000146.1, read as the reverse complement.
TTCCAAGTTCGCTGATATGCTGGGAAGGCCTGGCTGTGGCCACTCCTGGGATCTTGACCTGCTGATGACTGTGAGCATGGAGCCAGGGACAGTGTGGATGTGAAAAGCTGGCTTTGCGAAATGCACGAAAGACTGGGCGCAAGGAAGGACATGGAGAGCCCATTACATACCAAGGTGACCTCAAGCCACTGTCTCCTTTTAAGCATGTCAAGAGTCCTTGCTCAGTACTCTTGCTGAGTTGACATTGATGTGATCCTGCTGATCAGAGCTAGGAGCAAGGGACACTTTCTGGAGGCTTTGCTAACCTTGCTGGACTCTCCTGGATAAAAGGAGCCTGCTGTATGGCACACAACCACAATTGTTATGGGGATGGATGAGCCAGCAAGACAGGCCAGGAAGACGAGGGAGCAAAGAAAACACCTCTGTCTGCTCTCCTCCCAACCTCGGCACTGCCCTCTGCAAGTGAAGTCGTGTCTAGCTACTCTGTACTGTAGCTTGTTTTGAATTCAATATAACATTTCTATCTGTACTTGACACAATGTTTGGGGGAATTCATGTATGTGGCTCTGCATGTTGATCATCTATCTTTTTATAAATCATCATGGAATATTCCACCGTATTCTTCTATCACCATTGAAGCACTCCGATCTTGATAGTTATTAGGCCTGTCTCCAGTTGGGACTGCCATCTATACAGCTGTGTGATCATTTCACAGACATCTTGGTGAATCTCTACATGCTGCTTTGTTGAGTTCACATCTCAGAGTGAACTTGCTGGATTCGGCCTTCTGTGTGTGTATGTGTCTCTCCTAAATGTTGTCCAACAGTTTTCCAAACTAACTGCAAAAACTCCTCTCTTGCCAGCAGAATTTGAGTGTTCCAATCACTCCATATCCCTGCCAACACTTGATGTTGTCAAATCTTTAACTTCATCCTTCTGGGAGACATGTACTCATTAAGGATGGGAGTACATGCTGTTTTATAGATGTTCGTGGTTAGGACACCTATGGGGAAAATGTCTATTCAGATTTCATGTCATGTGTTTTTATTTTCTCATTGCTTTGAAAGCCTTTGATATTTGTGTATGATAAATATGTCTTCCTGGTCAATCCTCTGCAAAGGCCCCTGGTGTTTTGATAAGCTCAAGCTTGAATGTAAATATCAGTGCAGTGTTCTCCTGTGAGGTGAGTGGCCGCTACAGGCCAATGAGACACTCTCCTCAAGTGTCTTTCCTTCATATTGAGATTTATGTCTCTGGAAATGAACTTGGCATATGATGTGGAAATGACAAGATTTATCTTTGTCCATCAGCAGCTCCAATTGACTCAGCCATTTACCGAGAAGACATCATTTCCCGCTGCCTGGGACACCATGGCCATCAGTCACCACCTGTGCTCTGTATCTACCCTGCTCTCAGCCACAGTGTCCTTGTTTGTCCTTGTGTCACAATAGCATCGTTGCAGTTACTCCAGGTTTCAGCAGAGCAATCCCACAGACTGCACTCTTCTCTGACCTGCACCTTTCGCAGAGTTGTGGAAATCGTAGAATCCGTTTCTAAGTTTAAAACAGACTGTTCTGCATTTTCTCAGCATTGCACTAAATCTATGACTCAACTTGGAAAGAACTGATGTTTGACGGTTATATACTTTAATCCATCTTCTTCCTTTTGCTCGAAGTTTCTAAACAGTATCTTGTAGCTTTCTATGAAGAATGTCAGCATATTTTGCTGTTCAAAGGAATTCAGACCTCCTTTCCATTATAGTTCATTGCATTCTTTAATTTTTTATGTTTTTGAAGTTGAGTGTAGTGTATAGAATCAACCCTGAGTTTCGCACTGGACCCTGTCTCCTGTGACTTTGTTAACTAGTTATCTTGGTTCATTTTTAAACAGCCTAGCCCTTTCTAAAAGCATATCATAGCTTCAGGAATGACATTTTTCAGTTTTTGTTCAACATTATACCCATAGTTTCTTTTTCATGCCTTATTGCACTATTTAGAACTCTCTGAGTAGAAACATGGCTCATTTGTCTGACTCCTAGCATTGAGTAAAACTACTGTGTTCTTCTGACCCTAATCACAGTGAACACCATGGCAAGTATATAGCTCTTCTGACTAGAACCAGTAGTCTCTGTTTACATCAAACCCAATCAATATTTTTAATGACAATGAAGCATTGGAATTTTTGGATGTATCAAATGTGTCTCTTGAGATGGCCATTTGATTCCCCAGAGGAGCTGCCCTCAGATGGCATCTTGCATGCTTCAAAGTCTACTTTGCCTCTTCTGTGATGAAGTCCACATCACTTTGTGGTCAGGGGCGGTATTATTCTTTTCACTGTTGACTTGGTATAATGCTTCCATTTTCTCACTTTAGATATCCACGTTCCTGAGTCCCTGATATCACACTTCCAAGAAGTAGATAGCTACATTGTCTTTTGATGCGAAAATCTTTGTATTTTGATCATTGCATTAATTACATGTCTGTATAATATGAACATGATCTTAAAGTATTTATTTTTATTTCTTTATCTGTGTATGGAACTGGGGGGGTGGGGCAGGAGGTTGTGCATGTGAGTGAAATGACCATAGAGACTGGAAGAAGATGGTGGATTCCCTGGAACTGAAGTAACAGGCAGGTGTGTGGAACTGACCCCAAGTCCTCTGGAAGAACAGTTGAGTGTTAAGTTAACTCACCAGCCTTTGAACACTGCTATTTTTAATATGAATATTTCTATTACCTCAAAATGATCTGTAATTCTATTTTCCTCTTCTCTCAACTGATTTTTAAAAATATATATTCCAGTTTTTCCCCCATTTTGTGTGTGTGTGTGTGTGTGTGTGTTTAACCTGCAAGTATAGTTGTAGCATGTGCATGTCAAGTGCCCCCAAAGGCCAGAAGAGGGCATCAGATCCTCTGTAGCTGGAGTTACAGGCCACTGTGTGGTGCTGGGACTTGGAACTTTGGGGCAACTAATGATCTTAACAGTTGAGCTGTCGGGGCCCTGCCTCGACAAAAATAGCTCTTACCAGGGTAGAGGCATGGGGATTTAGAGAAAAATTAGTAAAGAATATGAAGACTTGAATGAAAATCATAAAATGGAGAAACATATAGAATAATATTGGGAGGGAATTTCAGCGAGTACTGAAATTCCCCCATATTCAATATCTAATTTCTTTAAATATCCCTAGCCCCAAAAGGTAGGAGTAAGCCAAAACACTGCATTAACGTGCTACAAGAAAATGAACAGACAAATTGAAGATTGCAGGCTACTTCCATAGTTAAACATTCTGTTGCCAGAACAAAAACAAGTCACGGCCACACCTTAGACCAAAACATTCTGTAGGCAAACCACTCCCTGGGTGGAATCCAAAGTTATCTCCTTAAGGGAACTGGAACTTAGTTGGATCCATAGACTTTCGTTTGAGGTAGAAGCATATCTACTTCTCTATTCTTGAAATACAAGGTCTGGCTATTAGCCACACCTGTTGACAATAACCTTGAGAGAGCAGAACTCTGCTCTAAAAATCTAGGTGGAATCTTTGTTTGAGATAGAAGCACAATAACTTTGAAAGAACTAGAGGTAAGTTTCAACTCTCTGACCTTTGGTCAATATAGAAACAGCCTCAAATTTTCAGGCCATTTCTCCAGACCTATTTCAATATTTTTATAATTCTTCTCCACCGCATAATTTACTACAGCTACACAGTTAATAGTTAACCCATATTATTACATGGATCCTTGAGCTTTCAATGTCTAGGAGAGTTGTTCACTGCTTCCTTTTGTTACTTGGCAATTTTGTGTGTGAGAGAGTGTGTGCATGTGTGTACATATTGTACTATGGTTGTACATATTGTATTATGGTTACTGTAATGGTCTGTCCTGTCTCTTTAAGAGATAAGCCCCGCCCACTCAGGCACCAATGTAATAGATTAAATAAAAATGCTGCTGGGGATCCCTAGCAGCTGCAGTGGCAGAAATGCTGCAGGTCCCAAAGCGGTAGCAGTGGGCAACGTGTCCGAGAGCAGCCAGTCCTAGGCAGGGACTAGCACAGGTCCCCAAGCGGCAGCAGTGGGCCATGCGGCAGCAGTGGGCCATGCGGCAGCAGGCAGTGAACAGTGGATCCCAAGAGCAGCCAGTCCCAGGCAAGGACAGTGCAGTTCCCCAAGTGGCTGCAGCAGGCCATGAGGAGAGACAGACAGATGGGCAGGCCAAGGGACCATGCCACAGGTCTCCTGAGGTGGCTGGTCCCAGGCAGGGAGACATGTGGCAGGTGTGCAAGAGACAGAGACATGGATAGGCATGCCATGCAGAGTAAAGTTGGATATTTATTCAGTGGGTTATGGAGGGGGATGGGAGAAGAGGAGAAGAACAGAGAGGTGGGGAGGGGAAGAGTAGCTGCCTCTTTGAGAGGGAGACTGAAAAGGAAGGAACTCAGACTGAAAGTTGAAGATCAGTTTGTCTCAGCAGATGAGGGGTGGAGGGAGTGGGTGTGGCTTCTCTCTTAAAGAGACAGGACAGACCATTACAGTTACTCTCCTCCCATTACTTTCCACATCTCCGTTAATACTTGCTATGAATGCCATTATCTTTCCCAGATCCCTGACTTTTGTGGTGAATTTAGTTTAACTGCAACAATCTATGTGGCCATTGGATTGGTACTGTCTATCTACAGGAGACTTTTAGGATGTCTAGTAGGTACACAGATAAAGAGAATGACTCTCATGATGGTTTAGGTAAAATGCTGCAGGTCTCCCAGTGGTGGCAGTGGGCAGCGGGCTATGAGACCATGCAACAGGTCCCCAAGTGGTGGCAGGCAGTGAGCAGCAGGTCCCTAGACCACAGCAGGTCCCGAGACCACAGCAGGCCAAGAAGGAAGCTGGGTCCTAGGCAGGAAGCTGCTTGGCAGGTGAGAGAAGGAGACAGAGAGGCACAACATGCAGAGTGAAGTTGGATATTTATTTAGTGGGTTATAGAAGGGAAGGGGAGACGAGGGAAGAACACAGAGAGAGAGAGAGAAACATAGAGGGAAAGGGGGAAAGTGGGGAGAAGGGAGAAGCTGCCTCTTTGAGAGAGACAGAAAGGAAAGGACCCAGGCTGGAAGCTGAAGATCAGCTTGCCTGGATGAGGGAGGGAGTAGGCATGGCTTGTCTCTTAAAGAGACAGGACAGACCATTACAACTCTGGAATTCTTTAGGTCTTCTATCTCCCAGATCTTCCATTTTCTCCTCCTCTGCAATGCTCCTGAGTATGTTACTACAATCTTAAAGAGGATAGTATAAAAGTCTTATTGAATGCTGAACACTGACTTGCACCTGTCACTTATTCTTAGCATCTTGTACAACCACAGGTGTCTACATTTATTGTCATTTGCTGAAAGAGGGGTTTCTCTGATTAAGATGGAGAACAGTATTAGTCTATAAGTATAGACATTAAATACTTTAGAAAGTAGTTTGATTCCATGTAAACTTAGCTAAGCAACAGTGTCCAGTTCCTCCCCAAAGCCTATGATTTTCCTTGGTATAGCTTTTTGACAAGGTTTACAGTACCAGGCATGGATTCCCTCCTCTGGAGTAGGTCTTAAATCTAAGTTGAGAGCAATGGGTTACCTCTATAACACTACTACCACTATTGCACTAGCCACTTCTTGACTGGCAGGTTGGCCTTGTAGTCTGTAGGGCTCACAGTTGAGTAAAGACAACTGATGCTTAAAAATCCAGCAGCAACAGCCTGCATAGCACCTTCCAGGACCATACAGGCTAACCAGCAGGGAGAAAGTGTGCTAGCTTAATTTCTCTGTGGATATGGAACATTTGCCTTTCTATGCTGTTACTATGCCATCCACTGTCTTTGTTACCTTTAGTCTGATGAGAAATCAGTTTCTAGCATCTCCATGGTTCCCATGTGCCTGAGAATTGCTTTGTTCTTGTTGTTCTCAAGATTATATTCCATTTTCAAACCATTTGATTGAATGTACCTTTGTGTAAGTCTGATTAATTATATCCCACTTGGAGGAATTTGAGTTGAACTTTTTGAATGTGTACATTCATTCACTTTACAATGCTTGGAAATTTTCAGGTATTATATCCACGACATTTTTTTTGCCCCTTTTTCTCTCATTGTCCCTTTGGGAACTCCTATTGTGCTAAGGCTGATGAGTTCCATAGCTCTGCAGGTATCTGATATCAAATTCTGTTTCCCTGATTCATATTTTTATTTACTATACATTCTTCAACTTGACTGGTTGCAATATGTCCCTATTTAAATAGGAGCCATCCATATCAGATCTTCGGATCCCTAGACTCAGGGATCATTGAGGAGGTGGGAAGCCATCCATATCAGATCTTCGGATCCCTAGACTCAGGGATCATTGAGGAGGTGGGAAGAGTGTAAGATCCAGAGGTGCTATATGACTGGCTACAAGGAAACTGTTTTTCAGACATATCAGCAGCTGCACATGTGAACTCAGTGACCATGACAGCACACACCAGACCTGTGCAATTTCAAGACAGACAAAATCCCAAAAGGAAGAGATACCCCATCCTCAAGACTGCTGTTGTGATTCTTGTAACCTGCATCATGCATATTTAATGAGCTCTCCTGAGTGAGTCTTGTAAAGTCTGTGTTGCTTGCCATGTGATTTCCTGGTTTCTCTCAGAGGTTTTGTGTTTGGGGAGGCATGTCTCTAACCAACAGCCATTCTGTCTCCCTCTTTTTTGCTTTTTTCCAGGTCCTTCAGGTGAGAATATAGTGAGGTTTCTCTGAGACCCAGTGGGCATCACCTTTTGCTCCTTCCGGTCTCTCTGCATCAGCCTGTTGTTTATAACTGATGAGCAGCATCGTAGGCAGCGGAAGTGTTACAGCACTTACCTGCAACTGTTTGCCACAAATGATCTTTGTGGGAGACAGTGAGCTCCATGTTGGCCTTGTAAGAGGCTGGCTCACAGGAACCATTTGAAATGTCAAATACTGACAAGAAAGTTTCTTAGACGAGCCCTGACTCTGTGCTGTCCCCTGTGACACTGGGAAAAATGCGCTGTTACTTTTCAAGGCTTCTCAGAGTTGAAGAGCAAAGCAGGCTTATTCCACAAACAAGATTTGCTTTGCTTCCGTTTGCTCATCTACTTTTCTGGAACAGATACTCTCCAAACTCCTTTGAGTCCTTAATTAAGTGTCACAGTCAAACAATAGTTGGTTCTACCAATTCCTATCAGTTCCTTCCCTGGTTTTTCTGGATAGGTGAATTTTAAGAAGTTTGTCCTGTGTTTTTATTGACCCCATTCCACTGACCCATCTTAAGCACCATTTTCTTCAGCACCCCAACTACAGTTCTTACTGCCGTATTTTCCTTGTAGAGTTAGCCCTTATTTTCCTAAACACATTCAGTGATTGCAAATGACTCCACTCTCTTGGTATCTAGGTATTATGTGGGGTCTCTTTCTAATGCTCATTTGTTCTTTTGGCCTTTGCGCCTTTGATTTTGAAAGTGTGGGCTTTGAATCAGGTAGGCTTGGTTGATTTTCCTTGACTATCAGATGCTGTGTATGGAAATTGTGTGGATAATTTGGTGGCACTATCTTACTTCCAGGACTGCTTGCCATGTCGTCTGGCAGGCTCTTGTGCCAGGGCTATTTCAAAACTGTGAATCTATTGATTTGAAGCTTGGCTTCAGTGTTTGCAAATCCTTGTTTCATTTTGGCTTGCTCTAACTCTTGTATTGCCTCCCAGACATTCCAAATAAAAGTTTTGAAGTGTGTTCTAGGACCTTTCCTTCAAAGAGATAATAAAACATTCATGTTTCCTGACCGCACAGAGGTTCCAAAGCTCTGCTCAGTTTCTTAGGCTCTGTTCTGTCACATAAAACATGTAATAATATTCAGGAAAGCCATGATTAGTCAAGGGCAGCCTAGAGTGGCTAAGAATTTCTTGAGCCTTCCTGAACTGCCACCCTCTTGGTGAGGGGTAAATATATTTGGGGCCAAGTGGTTGCCTGCTGGGGAGTTTTCTTCCCTAAGAAATGCCTACCACCTCTGAACCCCTACATCTGTAAACATCTCATAGACAGCATTTTTCACTGAGGCTGTTTTTCTGTCCAGCTAGAAGAATGTATTTACATATCAGAATCCACTTCAGCTTGTAAAATTCTATAAAGGCTCATCTAGATTCTTCAATCCTCTCATGGCCTGAATGCAAACATCTTTTAGAACAACTTCACATTGTAATGAGACAGTAATGTGGGTGCCTTCTTACATACCTTGCAAACTGGTGACTGTTATCTTTGGTTCATTGCGCAGTGCATAGCACTGATTGTTTTTGCTTGGTCCAAGCTTGCAGAATGAGGAACCACTGTGCCAAAGGTTGACAATCGTTGGGAGTCTATGGTATGTTAAGCAGTTCCACAAACATGACATTCTAAGTCTTGCGTTAAGTTCCTGAAGAGACTGTCCATTCAACAAGGAAGGAACGCTATCCAGAAGCCTTTCAGGCACTTCATCAGTGAGAGAATTAACTTCCATGAGATTAAGTCATTGGTTTGAGATGATAAGCTTTACAATAGAGCAGGGATTAAAATCCATAATCTTTCCATGTTGCCACATGTCACCTCAATATAAGCCGTCTTTCATGGGCATGCCCATGCTATCTGAAGCAAAGGCTTTGGGCACCAAGCTTGGCTCTCAGCCAAGGCTGGCAAATCCTGTTATTTTCACAGTTGAAACACAGAGCTACCATTGCTTTCAAAATTTGGAATTCATGGACAGGATAACAATTTTCAGACACTTCTCCCCCTTTATCTGGGAATGTTCACAAGGCAAAGGAAGGTCAGCAGCTGTTCCCTGTGCTTCTGGGCGAATGCAATGCTTGTGTTGGTGAGGAGCAATGCCAGGAGGCTGCTGGCAGCTCTCATCAGCTGACATAGAAACATCTGTTCCCGTAAACACCCTGCCCACAGACACGTTTGCAGTGAACAAGTGTCTCCTCTGGCAACATCACCGCACCACAGACCCAATTCGATAGCCTTGGTTGGAATTTGGGTATCTTCTGAGACCCTCGAGCTGAGCAGTAAGGTCTAGAGAACCAGTGACCTATGATCAGGAAGGGTCCCATAGAGTCGATATCTTGTAGTGCATTCCAAGCCAAGAGTGATTGCCCCAAATTGTCTGCCCTGATGGGTAATAGACAAATGCTTCCAGGCTAATGTCAGGGTTAGACTCTGAAAGTGCCCTTCCTGAGGCAGTAAGAGTAGGACTATGATGAGCAGGACTTCAGTGAGGACAGGAGACAGAGGAAGAGGTGTCCCAGGTTGCTCGACATTCCAGTGAAGTTATTTTCTCTGAACAAATGCAAGAAAGAGGACTGGCTGCTGTGCCCCGTGACCTAGGTGGATATGCATGTTTGCAACAGAGTTTCCTCAAGACACTGTCAGAGCAATCCGAATCCTGACTTCCGAATATGGTGCCACAGGACCCCCATGCCTGTGTTCGCCCCCACTGCATGAAGCCCAAAGCCTTACTCCCTTCTCTTCCATCCTCCTCCTCTCTGTCCAATCGGCCTTGGCATTGTGTGTGACAAGATACAACAGCAAGATTTCACTGCAACCACTGTCAAAACAGGTGACCGACCTGTTTCCTCCTCACTTGTGTTGGTCAGCTTTCTGTGGCTGTGACAAAATGCCCGGAGGTAATTTAGGAAAAGGAGGATATACTTTGGCTCACAGCTCAGAGATGATCTAACAGGGTGTTTTGGCTCCACCGTGTCTGGGCCGTGGTGCAGCAGCAGATCAAGGTTGGTAGCATGTGGAGCGGTTGCACAGCGAATCACTTCATCATTCCACAAAGTAGAGGAAGGAATGCGGAAGCTTGTTGGGAGAAGGTAACGGAAGGCAGGCTTTTGGAGTATACAGCCCACTCCACTTCCAGTTTGCTCTGTCTGCTTTCTGCGCAGGGTTTGAGATATGACCTCTCAGCTTCCTCCTCTCGTTGCTTGTTGTCATGCTTCCCATTCTATTAGGGACTCTTCCTCTGGAACTGTAAGCAAAGATAAACTTGTTTCCAGAAGTCGTTCTTGGCCACGGTATTTATTAAAGCAACAGAAAGTACCTAACACGTTTTGAAATCTGCAAAAGTCCACATCTTCCTTTGGCAAGCTGGAGGTCCAGGATGATGTGTTTAGGGTGGCTGCAGCTCTTCTGGGAACACATCTCACAGCTCTGCCACCTCCAGCATCTCGGAGACTTCACTGTTCTCAAGGCTTCACTCTCCAGTGTCACTCTGTGAGATTCTTGCTGTGTCTCCAGCACTACTACACTCTTCCTGGCTGCAGTGACTCTCGAAACCAAAGAATTCATAACCCCTCACCGTGGGGTTCACTTTTCCAAAGCTAGCACCCCATAGATAACACTGACAAGTTCTGCTGCCAGCTTATGATGCACCCTGGCCACCTTGCACCACATTATCAGTGTCCGATATTTGTTGCTGCTTCTAGGAGCAGAACAGTCCTCAGGTTTTCTCATTTCACAAGGAGGAAGCGTAGATGGCCAGAGTGTTGCTCTGAGGGCAACCTTGCACTTGTTTCAGGGCAGAGCGATACGCCTCTCCTTCATGGTACTAACCTTAACAGTTACAGCTGCTCTTTGAGACTCTTCCTTGACTGGAACATTAAGCCTTCTGCAGCTCCCTTTCTCTCTAAACTGTACATTCTGTATTGCTTTATCTACGCTCTTTTATTGTAAACCTGTATAAGTGTTACCAGTCAATACTCCACAGATTCAGTGTTATACCAAACAAATTTGTGTTTTATTTTAAAATTTGGCCTCACATAAATGCTCAGGGCACAGGCAAAAAACAGCCACATGCTTTGCCAAAATATATGAATGGCCTCTATCACATTTATAGAGATCTAATTCTTCTCTGAAAAATCTTGGCCTGGGTCTCTTACCATCTGTGTTATTCTCAGCCCCACTGTCTTTCAGGATCCTCTGCTTATAGCACTCAACCATTTTTGTAGTCCAAAGTTCCAAGGACTTCCACATTCATCCAAGTCCAAACTTAGTTAGGATCCTAAGAGATGAGCCCCACTCCTGGTACCAAATTCTGTATTAGTTACCTTTTGTTGCTATGATCAATCATCATGGTCTAAGGCAACTTATAGAAGTAAGAGTTTATTTAGGTTTATATTTGGTGAGTTCAAAATGATGGGGGAGTCACAATAACATGTAGCTGGAGAAGGAAGCTGAGAGATCACATCTCAACTACACACAGAAAGCACTGTATGGGAATTGGAATGATACTACAAACTCTCAAAGCCCACTTGCAGTAACATACCTCTTCTAGCAAGGCTCCACATTTCAATGGTTCTATAACCTTCCTAAACAGCGCTACCAACTGGGTATCATGTGTTCAAATACATGAGCCTCTGTGGGACATGTCTCATTCAAACCACCATGCTACTCAAGAAACAAACAACAAGCAAGCAAACAAACAAACCCATTGCTTCCAGAACCCTGGATTAATGAATGAAGAAGCTTCCAGAACCCTGGATTAATGAATGAAGCACTTGTGTCATTCTCTGCGGAGCAAAGTCGGCTCCAGGAAAGGAGAACACACATTTTTTTAATTCCATGCATTCAAAAATGTGTAATTCAAAAAAAAAATTAGAAAGTGCTAAACAGTCAAACTGCAAACGCACAAACTCCTTCCAGAATGTACTTTATGGCAACTATTAAACACACAAATGAGAACGCTGATTTATCCTTTCTCCATGGAGCAGTGCTGGGTTCTGGCAGGCTCGAGCTGCACTCAGTAGTGGCTGGAGATGCACAGACTCTGACCTACATTTCTTTGCTGGTTGGGGTGATTAAGATCACAAATGAAATCACTGTTAATTGGCTCTATAAATTTTCCATATGAAAAGAAGCACTTTTTTAATGAGTGCAACTTCATAATTTAGTTGTGTTGTTAATAGTGGCTTCGAAAATTAAAAAGCAAACAAACACGTGATTGTTGCAAAGCGGCACCTCATGAAGCAGAAGAATCTGGTCTGGGCTCTATTCATGAGGGGTAGGTCCCAGGAGAAGCCACAAGGAGCTGGCAGAACCTCTCCGCTCAGTTGGACATGCCCTTGATTCCTGGAGCATCTGAGCCCCACCCCTGCACTGCATCCCCTTTTTCCATCACAGAGATCTGTCACCCGTCCTTCAGGAGACAAATGATTTGCTAGGTTCCAAATCCTCACCTGAAACCTGTGACAAGATCACCAATACTCCCATCTACTTCCAAGTCTCTCCCAGATGTCAAAATGTTGACTTCGTCCTTGCTAAAATGTAGCTCCAGAAAAAAATCACATCTTTTCAAATTTTGTGCAATTCCTGTCATTTAGAGCATATGTTCGTGCATAATGATGTTCCTAAGTGAAGTGACATTTCAGAGTAATGAGGCTTCTCTGACAACGTGTGAGAGATGTGACAAGCTTCTGCTAGTGTGGAAAAGGAGCAGAGACGACCCAAAATCTGCCACCAAAGCCATCCAGCTGTGGCTGTGCCTTGGCCGTTCAACCTGCAGGGGATGTAGCAGGATAAGGGTGAAGAAGGCTAGTCCTGTCTCAGCATGCTGGGAACTGGTGCATAGCTCAATATGTGCCTGTCCCCAGCTACTCCCACCAGTTAAGATGATGGACAAGACCTTCTATCTGCCCATGGGATTACAGAGAAGGGAGGACTTAGATTGTGGCCAGGGGATGGAGGCCAGCTCTTCACCAGTACAGAGTTGGGTTGCATAGAGCCCCATCAGCCATCTTTCACTCCCACACTCTGGTAACCCTTACCAATAAGACAACAGCAATGACCTCCCAGGAATGAACTGGACAACTACAGAAGACACACCTCAGGGGCTGGCTGTAATAGGATTGCTGTGATACGAAGATGTCCTCCATGGTCCCTGGATTATGTCCTCCATTGTCCCTGGATTGGAAACTTGAATCACAAAGCAGAGATATTCAGAGGTGGGGCTTTTAAAAATCAATTAGATCATGAGGGGCCTGCGCTGGGGTAGATAGATTAAAACCATCATCTCGTGGATTACTTATAAGAAGGTAACTCTGCCTCCTCTCCCTGGAATGACTGGCCTTCTCCTAACCTTCCATTGTGCAAGACTTTTTCTAAGGACACAAACAGAGGTCTACTCCCTTGTGATGTGGATCACACAACAGACCAAGGTAATGATTGCATCAAAGTCCAATTTGATGAGCCAGTTAGTTGGCTAGGGCTACTCTCAGGAGAGGAGGCATGAGGGGTCACTTACAGGATCATGAATGACACAAAGGTCACTGCCTCCAGGAAAATCCCACCTAAGCCTGAGTGACAACTTAGGAAAGTTGTATCCATGGAGCTCTCCATATGACTGCAAGCAGCTGGACAGGTCAGAGAATCCGCTCTCTTCACCAGACCTTATTGTTTATATCTGTCTATATGACCTAGGTCAAAGGCATCTGGTCATTTTCAGAGACTTCTGGAACTTGTGAGCTGTTGACCTCCTGAATCTTAATGAGCCTCTTCTTAGTGTTATGCCCAGATTGCAGGTCCCAAAGAAACCACCACAGAGTCCAAACTTGTATGCAAAAGCAAAGAGCCTTTACTCAAGCTCAATCTGGGGCCTTCCATATTTCTAACACAGCAGTTTGAGAGCTCTGAGCCCAGGTACAGTAGTGCTTTATTGTAGCAGAGGTTGGGTGAGGGGATTTCTAAGGAGCAGGACCTCTGATTGGCTGACATTTGTCTAGGGTTATCTGAGTAAAAGGGGATGAGAGAGTGCTGGGCTACCTACAATGGTTGGAATGTCAGGATTTCCTTTGGAACATTAGGTATTTCCCCTTGGATGCTGATTGGTTCCTGGGTGGTACCTGGGTGGTCTCAGTTTGTGATCTTTCTTGGAACCAGGTATTGCCTTAGGGTAAATGAAGACTTAGGCCTAGTCTTTTTAATTGGCTTCTACGCGGCAGCAGTATAGTCAAACTCCCCTGGGCCTCACATTCATATTTCCTGAGTCTTAAGAAACCTCTCTTCAGGATGGAAAGTTTTTGTTTGTTTTGGTTTTGGTTTGGTTTATGGTTTTTAGTTTTTTGAGAAAGAATTTCTCTGTGTATCTCTACCTGATCAGCCCTTGGCAGTGCCCAAGTATCCCAGCAGTGCCAAGAGGGAACAACTTAGCTCAGATCTCAGATCTCTAAATAACTGGATCTTGCCAGGTCAACGGAGGTGTCTAGGCAAGGGCAGTCCTGGAACAGCCACAACAGCAGAGGGTACTGGAGACTCTTGCTGAGCTCACAATGAGCTGCTTTCATGGGCTGGAAGGTTACCTCACTCACGTCACACAGGGAATATCTGAGACCCCATCAGCGCATTGCCTTACCAGGTCCTCCATGAGGTCCCTGACAAATGAAATTTGTCTCAGCAAGGCCCTGGGGCAAGTGAGGTGGAAGGAAGCTTATAGAGAAGATAAGCAAACACAGATAGATAAAATTATTAAGACAGAGGCAATTGCAGTGGGTATTCAGAGGGGATACAATGGAGAGCAGTGGTGTGGGTGCTGAACAGGGTGATAACACTGGGCTCAGTTCCTCACTGGTCCCTTCACAGGGCAGGCCTGAGGGTTCCTTTTGTCTAACACTCATTTGTTTAATTCTTACCTTCCCTGAAAGCCTCCAAAAGCTACGTTAATAATAGTGATATTTATTTACTACATTGGGAGGGCTCTGGGCTCAGAGGTTGAAACAAACTATCTCATTTTGCTCTCAGCCTACCTTGAGGCAGTTCTGGGTTTTTCTATACAGTAAAGAAGAAAGAAACTAGGCTCCCTCACAAAAGCAGGAACCCATGGTAGCTGATGGGTATAAGTGCTCAGTTTGACCCAGACCTCTGGCCATTTGCTGGAGCCCCCATTACCCACCCTGCTCCAAAGGCAGGGCATTGGTTTGCTCTTCCACCCTGGAGAGTCTGCAGCTGAAAGTGCTGGCACCTGCCGATCAAGCAAGGGAAGAAAGGAAGAAAAGGGCCAGATGACCCGATTCCCCATCTGTCGTAGTGATTGTTACTATAACAGGAACCCAGATCTCATTAGAACAGCATTCAGCCCCATCACAGGCCATGGTGAGGCATAGTGACAGACACCCTGCTTCTCCCTGCATGATTCCTTGAGATTCAGGGGATGAAATAGGCCTTCTTCTCTGGGGGAGACCTTGGGGTAAAGGTTCTTTAGGTGAATTCCACAGGGATAGAACACAAGACTACAAGATGGAATGATTCACTTAAGCCTGGGATGGTCCCTTCACACTGTCCTGAGAACCTTCCTTTCTTGAATCTTAGGAAATAAAGGAAGGTAGAAGTTGTACCGACTAAGCACCCAGCATGCCTTAGGCGGTTTAGTCTCCGCTCCACTCTGTGAAGCTTACAATCATTTTATGAAGAGACGGTGGGAAGCAGACAAACTGAGCCCACCAGGCTCTCAGAGTCCCTTAGTCCCATTGTTAGGTGCAGAGATGGGCAGAAAGTCTGGGGTGCAGGAGAAAATACTTGGGACTGGACTAAGAGGTGGAGTCTGGCTCTGAGTGTTCACTGGTTGTTCTGGCCAGTCGTCATCTTCAGACAGTATACAGGGTGTTGTCTACCTCAGCTGCAGGTCCCAGAGTTTACATCATCCAGAAAGGTGAACAAGTGCCCAGGAAGCCCTGGAGTAGGCAGCAGCATGCCCAGGAGAGGTGGTGTTCAAAGGGTACCCTGGACCTGAGGTCCCAGAGACCTACCTATCCAGAGACTTCGTGATGATCCAGTGCAGAGCTAACCCACAGAGTGCTCTTACTTTTGAGGCTGGATGCTGGTCTGCTTCGTGATGCTGGCTCCATTTGCAAGGTGCTGTCTTAATGTGTGCACTGTGTCTTGTCACCTGTGGTACCCTTGCTTCTGGCCCATGAGGATTTGTGAGGGTGTGGGGCCTGTGCTGGCTAAGTTTCTATCAACTTGACACACGCCAGGGTCACATGGAAAGAAGGAACCTCAACTGAGAAAATGCTTCCATCTTTAGACATATCTATGGAGATTTTCTTGATTAATGATTGACAAGAGAGGAGCCAGCACATTGTGGGTAGTACTGTCTCTGGGCAGGTGATCCTGGGATGTATAAGAAGTAGCCTGACAAATGGATGGAACTGGAAAAAAACATCCTGAGTAAGGTAACTCGGACCCAGGAATACAAACATGGTATGTACTCACTCATAAGTGGATATTAGATGTGAGGCAAAACTTAACCAGACTATAATCCACAGCTCCAGAGAAGACAAGTAACAAGGAGGTCCCTAAGAAGGATATATGGATCACCCTGTGAAGGGGAAATAGATGAGATCTCCTGGGTAAACTGGGGGTGGAGGGTAGAGGGGAGGGCATGGAGGATGGGAACATGAGGTATTGGGATGATTGAGTTTGGGGAGGGATGGAGAGGGACAGCGATGAAAGAGATACCTTGATAGAGGGGACCTGGTGCCAGGGAAACTGCTAGGAATCCACAAGGATGACCCCAGCTAAGACTCCTAGCAGTAGTGGAGAGGGCACCTGAACTGGCCTTCCCCTGTAATCAGACTGGTGACTACCCTCTTCATAGAGCCTTCATCCAATAACTGATGGAAGCAAATGCAGAGGTCCACAGTCAAACACTGGGCTCAACTCCAGATGTCCAATTGAAGAGAGAGTGGAAGGAGTATATGAGCAAGGAGGGGATGGGGGTCAAGGTCATGATGGAGAAACCCACAGAGATAGCTGACCCAAGCTAGTGGGAGCTCACAGACTCTAGACTAACAGCTAGTGAGTCAGCATGGGAGTGACAGTTGTGTAGCTTGATCTGTTTGGGGTTCCTAGCAGTGGGACCAGAATCTGTCCCTGGTGCTTGAGCTGACTTTTTGGAACCTACCATATGGTGGGATGCCTTGCTCAGGTTTAATGCAGTGGGGAGGAGCTTGGTCCTACCTCAACTTGATATGCCATGCTTCGTGGACTCCCATGGGAGGTCTTACCTTTTCTGAGGAGTAGATGGTGGGGGGGTTGGGTCAGGGGGAGGGAACAAGAGGAGAGGAGGGAGGGAAAACTGTGGTTGGTATGTAAAATAAATTTTAACAAATTTAAAAAGAGAAGTAGTCTGAGAGTCGCGTGGCCCTTGTCAGTAAGCAGCATTCCCCTGTGGGATGCGCTTCAGTTCCTGTCTTCAGATTCCTGCCTTGAGTTCCTGCCCTGACTTCCCTTCATGATGGACAGTCATGAAGCTGTCAGGTGACATAAACTCTCTCCTCCTTAAGTTGGTTTTAACCAGTGTTTTCTTACAGCTGCAGAAAGCAAACTAGAACAGGAGCTTCCTGCCACTTGTCCTGCATGCCCAGAGGGAGGCCTTTGTCACCTGGGGTAGTAGCACTGACCAGCCAGGTCACTGTTTGCACTTCAGCCTCTTTGTCCTAGGTGGGGGTTGCGAAACTTCAGGAGGGAAACACCCTTTCCTGAGTCTGCTCACAGGGGAAGGGGAGATTTCCGAGAATGGCTAGGAAGGGGATGTTCACAGGGGTTTATACTGGCCTCCCCCTCAGGAGCCCCAGCTTGCACAAACCCCATCATTCCAGCTTTTATGTACTCATTACAGTGGTTTGGGAAACATTTCAAAATTAGACAGGCATTAGCTTAGCTTATAAAATTAAAAATAAACGGTAACAGCTTTAATGGTGTTGTATTAAATGCCAGGCCTAATAATACCTCACATTACTTTAATATTTTATGGCTTTAAACACACTTTTAAATAACTTTTCATCTTGTATGGTTTTTCAGAACAACCCCATCTGGCGAGAGCAGGAGTTGCTGGCCCGTCTCTCACGTGGGGTGGCTGGCAGGCTATGAGGAAGGCTGGTTTCCTGATTCCCAGCTAAGGCCTCTGTGTGGAATAGGGACAGGTCTAGCGGAGAAGCCAGAATTATACTGTTGGTATCTTCTTTCCCATACTGTGTCCCTCAGGCCACCTCTGATTTCCAGTCCCATCTCTCAGGAAGACAGGGACTCCAGGGCCTCTCCCACTCTCCACGGAGGTCAGACTCCACAGTGACAGCTCATGCCCCCTCATTTGTAGGGTATGACTGAGGACCTCTGAGGAAAGGTTTTTGAACTGCCCATGTCCCTAACCACTCAAGCCTGTAGTGGAGTAACTTGGGACAGTGGAAGACTGTCATACAGAGTTGTGCAGCTGACTGTGGTGAGCTGTCCATGGTGGCCAGTGTCTTCCTCCTCCTTAAATCTCTATCAAATTATTTTTTATAATCTTTTTAAAGTTGTATTTTATTAACTGGTTGGTTGATTGTGTGTGTGTGTGTGCATACACATACCGTAATACATACATGGAGGTCAGAGGACAGCTCTCCTTCTACCTACCGCCTGGGTCCCAGATTTTCAGCTCATGTTGTTAGGTTTGGCAGCAAGTACCTTTACATTCTGCCCTAGTCCTCATCTGAGCCACAACCAACTCCATAACCTCTGAAGGCACAGGGCTCAGACCCCCAGAGGCCACTTCAGGTGCAGATAAACCATTTTCAGGACTCTCAGTGAGAGTTTGGGGCCCTACGGACTTGGCCTTGTACATCTGTCTGTGGTTCAGTGAGTGCAGCTAGAGTCTTAGCACACAGGGCTCTCCGGGGAGGCAGATAAAGCAACAGCTACCACAGAACTCAGTAAGAGTGCCCAAGAGGAAGGCAGAACTTGTCATCTGCGGCAACCCTCTCTCCGAAGAAGCTGTGGGCCAAGGGAAATTCCCATGCCAGAGTTGGGGCTGGGAGTCCTCAGAGGAACTGTGCTCCCATTGCTGTCCTGAAAGTTTGAGATGCATTGGCCACAGCAGTGGTGGCAGACTTGGAACCTTCTTCCTTTGCTGCCCTGAGCACTTCTGGGAACTGTATTCTTACCATGACAGGGGGCACTACAGCATTTAGAGTATGTATGTCTGGAGTAGGGCCTGGACCTCACTCCCCTGCTCACTCATGCACACGGGTTCATTAAGCAACACTCAACACCAGCTCACAAGCTGGAGAACAGAGAGGGTTGAGTGGGCCAGCCTGGGAAGCAGAGGCTATGGTCATGGTGTGGTCAGCATTTGAACCCATGTTGTCACCTGCAAGGTTCTCATGGTCTTGACCACCCCACATTCTTCCTATGGTCCCGTGGGAGACCCCCGAATACTAGAGTGGTCACTGGGGCCAAACAGACTCCTCTGCTACCCTGAGTGATTTTAGAAAACTCTCCATCACCTTTTTACATCCAACTCTCAATCATGGAGAAACCCTTCATGGAGAGCCTGGTTGTGGGATAAGCTGCGATCTTCACTCCATAGTAAGAGTGAGGCAGCTCAGGGCAGTGGAAGCAAAGTCGCTTACTCTATGGTTTGCAAAGTGAGGAGTCAGCTTAGGGCAAAGGCAGATGTGGTTGGCCTGCCAATTTAGGGCAAACCAGTACTTTTTCTAGTTATTAATTGCATTGACCTGGACCCAAGGCCTCATCAGCCAAGTTCTTCAGGGAGGTACAATCTTCTGTGTCTAGCACTGTCCCTTTCCCAGATGCCCTGTCCTTTTGGTTCAGGATGCAAAGCTGTATCTGATATATATCCTGGGGATGCATTCCTTCATTTTTAGCTATGTGGCCTCAGTCTTGTGGCAGACTAGCTATAACTTTTCTACCCCAAGATTAACTGACATCACCTGAACAAGCAGACACCAATAATCAGTCAAAGGAGACAGGGACCTAGTGCCTCCCGGTTGTCTGTGACTCTCTGATGAGAGCTAAGTGCACCTCATACTGAAAATGAACTATAATGGTTTATTTCTTGCACCAAGAAAACAGAAGGAAACCCAAAGACACGGCTCCACTGTTGGACGCAGGAGAGAAGAAAGTAAGAACGAACTTTTCTCTTTTTTCCCAGACTGATGTTCCCATCTGGGGCTATCCCCTGGTAGTTCCCACCCCAAAGGCCCTGAACCTTCAAGTGTCTGCTCCCCAGGTACACTGCCCTGGGCAGAGTGGCTTTTCTTTGCTTCTTCTCAGTTCATGATGATTTAGAAAAGAACAGAATTGGATATTGTCAGTTCCTTGAGCCATGGGAAACTCTCTTTCTCCAGCTCAGCCCTCCAGGAGTATGTCCTGTAATCTGCTTGAAATGTCGGTATGACCATTCACAGTGTCTGAGCTGCCTTCATAGAAACTGCATTGAGATAAGATGGACCACAAGGTATTTTATTCTCGGATTGTGACGTAGGAGGATCATACATCTTTCTATATGTGTGACACAGGAAAACAAAACTTTACAATCTTATTAATAAGATCCCGAGTGGGTCCTGAAGCGATCAGGGACTTTGGTGAATTGCTTGGCATGACTGCATGTGTCTCTCTAACAGTTGCCTGGCCACTGAGCCTTTCTGACAGCCGATTAATGGCAAGGGAAGGTTTGCTGCAGAGAAACCTTATTTCCCCACTTCCAGAAAAGGGAGAACTCATTAGAAGAGCTGCCCTCTGAGACTTCTGTGGTGACTGTTTCGGTGGCAAGGGCAAGATCTCTAGAAGGGAAAAGAAACTGAGAAAATGCACTGAGCCAACCCTTCTTGATGTACAGGCAGTTAGCTTCTGATACCTGGGCCTTGGTGCCCTGTTCTGTGGCAACCACATGGTTTTTGCTATCAGTACTCCCAGGAGCTGGTGTGGTTGTACTTTCCTACACTTTAGACCAGTGCTGCTCAACCGTTCTAATGTGGTGACCCTTTAATACAGTTCTTCATGTTGTGGTGATGCCCAGCCATGAAACTGTTTTTGTTGCTACTTCATTACTGTAATTTTGCTACTGTTATGAACCATAATGTAACTATCTGAAATGCAGATGGTCTTAGGTGACTCCTGTAAATGGGTCATTTGACCCTCAAGGGAGTTACAACCACCAGGTCATGGAAACAGATCTCTGGGCATGCCTGTGGCAGAAGCGTAAGATGGTGTTAACTGGAATTGAAGAACCCATCCTACTTCGGGAAGTGCCATGCTATTGGCTGGAACCCCAGACTTCATGAGAAGAGAGGAAGTGAGCTGAGCACCAGCGTTCATCCCTCACTGTTTCCTGAACACGGACTCAATGTGACAAGCTGCCTCGAGCTCACGCACCATGTCTTTCCTGCAGTGACGGGCCATACCTTCAAACTGTGAGCTGGAATAGATCCCTTCCCGCCTCAGCTGCTCTTGTTAGGCATTTTTACACAGCAAAGAGAAAAGGGACTAGTAGCACATTTTACTAAGAGTTCAACAGGGAGAAAGAGCTGCATGCATGGGGGTCTGGGAGTTGTGGGGTGTGGGGTGTGGGTGCTGGAGTTCTGCCACCAACCTAAGTTGTACTGTGACTTAAGTTTTCATTTGTGCAGGCAGGCTCAGGGCCCTGAAGGCAGTCCTTATATCACACAGACCCTGCTCAGTTGACCCGCCTCTTCTCAGACACACAACTGCCCCCCCAACACCAAAGGGCGGAAGTTCTATCTCCCGAACCACTTCATCCTTCACAGACCATTGAGCCGTCCCCAGGATTGTACACCTTTGAAATAATACTAGGAACCCTTTCCAGGGAGAGGTTTGCTTTGCCTCCTTTAAACTGACTTCTTTCCTTCTAGGACGTGCATGCTTGCTCTAGACCTTATAATCCCTAGACCCAAACTTTAAACTGCCAATTATGAAGCCTTATAATTTTGGACTGTGCAGGTTGAAAAGAGCCCTCGAGATTCTTAGGAGAAATATTTTCTACCAATTATTCTTCCAGGGCTAAAGATTACAATTTTATAAATATCCTTAGTCATTTCAGTATAATAACATACTACAGAATAATAGATTTTGTAGCATAAAAATAAAACAGACTAATATGATTTGTTTATATTGGGGATAAGTGATTCTGAATGGGGTTGCCGAATATCCATGTAATTATCTGAGCAGGGAAGCAATGTTTTAATCCATATAAGAACATAGATTTATTTTAGTTTGTTGCAAATGCTTAGCAAATACTGGCTGCTTTATAATCCTTCTCACCCCCAGATCAATACGGTATTTACAACAGACAGATAAAAGTATCATTTGAAAATGAATGTAAGGCAAGAATGATCACACCAAAGCATTGTTAAGGCTCAGTCAATCACATTGAGGGTTAACTTCTAAAATAATGCCAAGAAGCATTCAACTTCCCATCTCCAGGTGACTGAAGAAAAATGTGTCTTAAAGCTGTGTACGTATAAAAAATTGTCTCAGATCTCATGTTTCTTTTTTCAATTCTTCTTGATTTTCCTATTTTCTCCCCTGGGCTGGTCTTTATCCCAATTTTAAGTACACTTTCTCTTTAAGGCAATGCAACACTTACGGAAACCATGTGAGGGAGACTGGCTTCTACCAAACTGGCACCTCCTTTCCCCATCAGCATCTCACAGATCAGTGTGATCAGGATGCGATCACTCATCAGCCACTGTGACTGCCTCTTCCTGATGTATCCACTTTATTCCTGTTGAGTTTTCTCCCACTTTCACTTTTGACCCCAGGACCCTGTCCAGGCTCAAACGTCCTCTCTAGTCATGTCTTCCGAGGCTCCTCTGGGTTTGGGGGGTGGTCTCTCAGACTCCCCTTCTTGCTGAGGTACCTGATGTTATCCCATCATTTGACATATATTATGGATTTTCAGAGGAGGCTCAAGCAGTAAAGTGCCACACCTTCCACATGAAGCTATAGCCAGCCCTGTCACTTCTCATAGGTGAGAGTGGCAGACTCAGGACATTTCAGGTTCTCCCGTGTGAGGTCCCCCTGCCACCTAGGCTTTCATACACCATTTGGCAAAGAGTCCTGTGTGCGTGTAGTCAGCATTCATGAAGAAGGGAGCTACGCATATCCACAGAGAGACTCCACAAACTGAGATCACACTACTTAGGAGAAACACCCGTACAGTAGTATGGGTGCGTACAGACTCAGTGCAGCCTTAATGTATATGCTGGGTAATAATCAAACACTTCTTCATCAATTCGGTGTCTTTTTCCCAATCAGACATCTTGCCTGACAGGCAGTGGTCCCTTTCATGAAAAGTGGGATGAGAAGCCAAGGCCAAGATTCTTGGTGTCTTTTTTTTTTTATTTATTGTTAAAAGCAAAATTTACATTTACTTCCCTTGTCCCAGGCCCTCCCACTTTCCCAATA
>JAQHUG010000146.1:1140968-1166528 GCA_028555095.1 Dicrostonyx torquatus | reverse complement strand
CCCCTCCATCCTGGCCTAAGAAGGTGTGCATCCATATAGACTAGGTTCCCAAAAAGCCAATACATGCAGAAGAGATAGGTCCCCATGCCATTATCATTGGTTTCTCAGTCAGCCCCCGTTGGCAGCCACATTCAGAGATTCTGGCTTGGTCATATGTTCATTCAGTCCTGGTCCAGCTGGATTTGATGAGCTCCCAAAAGAACTCTCACCTCCGGAAGAGCCCCGAGATGCGTATGCCTTTACTTGCCATGTATAAATGCATATGGGCAAATATTCCGTCTGTGTACACCAAGAATTCACTACCTCCCCTCTGACTCTTGGGGCTGCATGTGGAGCACGCAGGCCTGCTGCCTTTGCTAATCTTCACCTTCTCCAGCAGCGAGACCCTTAATTGTTCTCTTCCTAGTGTCCATGTGGAGTGCATTCGGAATTGCTCACACACACTCCAGTGGGAAATAACTATCTACTAGAGTATGGTGAATGTCTACAGCCACTTCTGACTTCTGCCTCTAGCTCCCTCAGCTCCGAAGTCACCAACATCAGCTGTTTCCTCTCCCCTCCCTGGCTGTAAGGTGGCATCATCCTTGGAGATACAGTTGGGAGCTGTGCTCAGTCAGGATAGTGGCTGTGCCGCGAAGATCTACAGGCTAGTAGTCACCCTCCCATAACGGTGGGTACCCTCTGAGGTCCCTCACCTTCTCTCCCTCATCCTGTGCCAACTGCTGGAGGATTTGACCACTTCTGTGGTTCTGATCCTTCCAAATTGCTGTACAGTCTCTCAGGGTGATGGAACTTCTTTAGACTCACTTCTTGCTTAGCCATGAGCATTTGGGTCAATGAACAAGATGATGCTCAATGGCGGGTTCATATTTGGTTCATCAGTTCTCATGTGGAAGACCATCTTGCTCATGTTCAGTTCTTGATGTGTGTGAATAAAGATACTACAAATTTTTGCATGAAGAATTTTGTGCGCATGCTCGTTTGATTATAGGTGAATTTTCAAATCCCAGCAGTGCCAGGAGCATGCTTACCAGGAGCATGCGTACCAGGCACTGTACGACTGTGTTCAGGCTGGTTTCTGAACTGCGTTCTCAGGTGGCTTTCCAGGAGCTGCTGTTCTAGTTTGCGGTTTTCTCATGGCTGCAGTCTACGCAACTTTTTCCTCTGTTTACTTACCCTGCGAAACCTTCCTTTCATGAAGTCCTTGCTCAGCTGCTATTTCTTAACTGAGTTTCTTGTTTTCTTGCTGTGACTCTATATGTTGGTCCTTTTGAATTCTGGGTATACATCTCTGCCAGTTTTGCCTTGTACAAGCATTTTCTTCCAGCCTACAGCTTGTCTTAAAGCTGTTCTTCATAGACAGCTGTTTTGAATTTTAGAAGACACGTGCACATATCTTTGTAATGGCCAGTCCTGGCTGTCAACTTGATTGTTTTGTAAAGTGCTTAGGAGATCAATAAAGCATCCTCTGGCTGTGTCTATGAGGGCATCTTCAGAGAGGATGGACTAGAGAGGTAAGGCCTGCCCTCAGTGTGGTCAGCACTTATCCTCGTCAATTGGGGATTGGTTAGTGCAAGCATCGTCCCTCCTCCCACTTCACTCCTCCCTCCCTCCTCCTCCCTTTTCCTGCTCTCCTCTGGCCTAGACGACTTGAGCTTCTCTGCTCCCTCACACCCTCCCTGCCACACTGAGCTGGACTCTTAGGTAGAACACACCTTTCCTAAGTCAGGTTTCTCAGGTATTTGTTGACAGTGAGGGGAAGCTCAGCCAAGCAGGCTCTTGGCTGGGGAACATTTCTGTTGTACCTAAGGCTGCCTTGCCAAGCCAACACCATGTGTAACTTTTATAAAGGTATTTTCTCTCTGTGCAGTTAGATATTTTTCTTCATTCAGCATCTGGCCTTCATTTTTTGTTTAGCTCTATTGCTTTTATTGAACTATTTTGCGCGAACAGTTTAAGGCCTGCGTCCAGCCTTATGTTTTTAAAATATGGAGAGCCAATTGCTACAGCAGAATTTCTTGAAAAGTCTTTTTCGATGTCAAATTGCCTGTGTCCTTTAGTCACAGATTGATGGGCTGCACTTGTGTGGGCTCCCCACACCATTTCATCGATCTGTGTCCGTCCATGCTTTTGTCAACACCACACTTTCTTGATTATCGTGGCTCTGAAGTCTTAAAACCAACTAACATGAAAGCTTAGCTCCCTCCCTCTGCAGTGTCACGGTGTCTCGATTTCTCTCCCCTTTTCATGTAAACTTTATAATCAGTTTATTGTTATCTACAGAATACATTCCTGGGCTCTGGATTTGGCTTAAGTCAGTGTTGGTGAAATGTGAGAAAAACCAACATCTAAACAGTATCAAGTTTTTCGACCAATGAGTACAAACTGTCTCTTCAATTAATTCAGCTATTTTAATGCCCTTCATGCAATTCTTTTCATTTGTGATTAGATACATATCTAAATACTCCATGTATCCATGCTATTGTTTCAAAGTTTCAAATTACAGCTGTCCACTGCTAACACACAAGACAGCGACTGTCTTTTGCCTATCATTCTTCTACACTGTGACCATGTTACAATTGTTCATTGTTTTTAAGAGTTATTTGATTTGTGTGTGTGTGTGTATGGGTGTGTGTGTTTTCCAAATGCATTGTCAGGTGTATGCTTTGGCCTTTACAGGCTTATTTTTTTTTCATGGCTCCTGTGCTCCATTTATATGATTTAGAATGTGTGTGTGTGTGTGTGTGCACATGTGTGGGTGTTTGCATGTATGTATGCATGTGTGTTGGTTTGCAAGTGTGTGTGTGTGTTTATGTGAAGGTGTGTTTGTAAACATACATGTGCACAGGTATTTATTGGAGGATGTTTGTATGTTGGGATTCTTTGTGTGCCAGTATGCATGTGTGTGTTTGTATGGGCATGTGTTTAAATGTAGGGAGGTGTTTGTGTTCAGGTACAGTATGTGTTTGTGGAAGGGTGTTTGTATGAAGTGCTGCTTGATTGTGTGTGTTTGAGTGTACATGTTGTTTCATTTTCTTATTGCAGTATTAGGGTTTTGCATGATGAAAGATGTGTTTGCCAGTACCATGGAGAAAGGGTCCATCTCCCATCATGAACCGCGGGGGAAAGCTGGAGCTTTGTAAAGATGTTCTTATCAAGGTCGGTCCCCTCCAGTCCTAGTTGCTCAGGGTTTTTCTCATGAATGATGTTGGATTTGATGAACATCTCTTGACAGCTGATATGATGCAATTCCTTAGGTAAATTGTTGATGCTGAGTTGGTCTTAGATCCTACAGTAAGTTCCTCTCAGTTCATTGTGAATACTTATTGTATACGTGACTAAATGTGACCAGTTATCATTTCATTTTTAATATTATTTTTAAGATTTACTTTAGAGAGAGAGATAGGGAAGGAGGGAGGGAGGAAGGAAGAAAAGGAGGGAGGGAGGGAGAGTGTAACCATGTGTATGTATAAATGCCATTAGAGGCCAGAAGAGAGCATTGGATCCCCTGGAGTAACCAGGTGCTGAGAATCAATCTCTAGCCTTGTGTAAGAACAGCCAGTGATGTTAGCTGCTGTGCCATCTCCCCAGTCCACTGCTGAGGAATTCTTGTGAGTTACTTTCGTCTGTGCTTCTCCCATTGCTAAATCTTCTGGTTTGGGTTTTACTGAAAGGCTGTCCTCAGAAAATTCCAAACTCCTCCCTCCCATTATCTCTCTAAGTATTAGTGCCAGGTTTTAAGTAAGTGGTTGGTAGAGGGGACCTATAAAATCAAATTATCTTGGATTTGGTTCTTGTTTTGTTCTGTTTTCAGCTTATTGAATTAATTAATGATTTATTTTTTGTTTAATTTCCCTAATATAGATGTTTATTCAAATCTATTCAAGTGATTGTTCTCTATTGGTATAAATTTTGGTGGTTTGTGTCTTTTAAAAATTGATTTGTTTCATCTAAAATACAAATTTTACAGTCATAGTCTTATTTTTAATGTATTTTTTTCATAAACTATATTGTGATGATTTCCCTATCCCCAGTTTCTCCCAGATCCTTTCCACCTCCCTACCCACTCATCTTCATTTTCTCTCTTTCTTCCTGACCTCTTGATCACTCTCTCCAAAAACAAAAATCAAAACTAACAAACAAAAATCCTGGTATATCAACCACACTCTAGGGCAGGCCATATGCCCAGGAGTAGTTAGCCAACACAAAATGAATTCAATGATTTTTGTTTGTTTTTGTTTCCTGTGTCTGTGTGTGTTTGTTTTGTGGACTTTTGTTTCCTTTTGTTTTGTTTTGGCATTCAGGGCAGACTTGTTTGTACTCCTTCACCTCCATCATTTTACTAAGGCCCTGGAGATCTTCCTGCTTATGTTGTGGGTCCTGGGCTCAACAGCAATGACTCTTACTTAACTTATGACATTGATAATTTAGCTTTTTCTTGGTTTTTCTAAATAAAAGTCTATCAGTTTTATAATATCTTTCAAAGAATCAACTTGAATTTTGTTGATTTCCCTGGCTCATTTTTATTAATTTTTGCTCTATGTATCCTGATTTATTTTCTTCTTGACTTAAACCCTGCTCCTTCCCCTGGGCTGTGGAGTCTAGATTATTTATTTTGTGTCTCTGCTAATTCTTTGATACTAATTTACTTCCATTGATTTACTTTTAATCATTGATGTTGCTGCCTTGTACGACTTTCAATGTCCTATCATTTGTTTTTAACTCAGCACCCCCTTACATTTCTCCTGTAGCTCCCTCTTCAGTCCAGGCATCCTTTAGATGTATGGTGTTTGTCTCCAAGTACCAAGTACTAAAGGGCTCTCCAGCTGCCTGTCGTTTTCAGAATTCTAATAATAAACATTGTTTTTCCATCAATTAACCATGTGTGTGTGTTTGTGTGCATGTGAGTGTGTACGTGTGCTGTATGTAAATGTGTGTGTGAAGGTGCACAGAACCTGTGAATGCATACATGTGACTGTGTGTGTGTGCACATGTATGTGCATGTCTATGCATGTTGTGTATGTATGTGTGCGGGTGCATTTGTATGTGTGTTGTGTATGTATGTGAATGTGTGTGTGAGGGTGCACAGGACCTGTGCATGCATACATGTGGGGTTAGAGATTAGCAATGAGTGTCTTCTTTTTACTCCCCATCTCATTTTTTGAGGCAAGGTCTCTCACTGAACCTGGAGCTCACAACTGGACAAGACTGGCTGGCCAGCGAGCCCCAGTGACTTCCTGCCTTTAGCTCTCCAGGGCTAGGACCACAGGGATGTCCCGTCACATCCCAATTTTGCTTCGTTGTTGTGGATCCAAACTCAGGTTCTCATGTTTGCATGGTGGCCGCTTTACCAACTGAGCCATTTCCCCTGCCTCTTTTCTTCATTTCAATTTGTCAAGATGTCCCTGTGTCCTCAAAGGCAGCCTCTATTGGCGAATGTGCTCTTGAACTTGAGAGGACTATGTGTTCTGCTGCTGGATAGAGTGTTCTGTAAATGTCATCGAGATGTGGCTGATTGATGGCACTGCTCAGGTCAGCTGTCCCCGTAGTGATTTTCTGCCTGCTTGATCTATCCATTGCTGACAGAGGGGCGTTGAAGTCTTCCAGTGTGATAGAAGTTTTGCCCCTTGCTTCTTTCCTGTGTTGCCTGGAGTGTTTTGACACTCCACTGGGTACATATACTTTTAAAATTGCTGTGTCTTCTTGAAGAATTGACTCTTTTATCATTATGTAGTACCTTCCCTAGCCTGGTAACTGTTCTTGTTTAGGAGTCGGCTTTGTCAGTGTTTGTACAGCTGTTCCGGCCTTCCCTTAATTAGCAGCAATGTCGCTTTACTTGGAAGAGAGTCTTTATGTGTTAATTAGGGCCTTTGTGGGAAAACAGCTACTTGGGTCTTGTTTTTAGCAGCTTTGATAATCCCTGTGCTTTAATTCGCATATTTAGACCATTCACATCTAAAGTGATTTTTATATAAATGTATTGATAGATACCATATTTGTAGCAGATGCAGATTCTCTCTCTCTTTCTCTTTGGTGAGTGTGTGTGTGTGTGTGTGTGTGTGTGTGTGTGTGTGCGCTGTATGTACTTGCTAACATAGGTGTGTGACTATGTGGGTACAGGTGTGCCAAGGTCGGAGGAGAACTCCAGGTGTCCTTTCTATTACTCTCCATCTTATTCCCTTGAGACAGGGTCTCTCTCTCTTTAAATGCAGAAGTAGGCTATGGAACAGTGAGCCTCAGTCATTCCCTTTGTCTTTTCCATGCACAACAATGGGGTTAGAGACACACCTGGCTTTTTAATGGGAGGTGTTCTAGGATCCAAAATCAGGTCCTCAGGATGTAGCAAGTGCTCTTACCCACTGAGCCTTTGACTCCTCAGCCCCCATGTTTATGTTTTAATTGTGTTTATTCTTGTTTCTTTTTAAACATTGCTCCCTTCTGTTGTGTTGCTCTAGCCCTCACATATGAATGAGACTAGTGCTGTTTGCCTTTCTGTGTCTGGCTTCTTTCACTTGGCATGATTTCCTCTTGTTCCATCCACTTCTCTGTAAATTGGTTGGTTTACTTTATCTTTGTGTCTGAATAATATTCCCTCATACTTTCTTTGAAGGATAATTTCACTGAAAATAGAAGGTTGATGTTTGTTTTCCTCTCCTCCTGCCATGTCACCTTCTGAAGCGAAGTCCCCTGAACTTGTGTCACTCTCTCACACGAGAAAGGGCTTCCTCTGAGCTTACCTCTTTATCCCTGGCTTGCTGGCCCTGAATATAGGATGAGTGTGAGGTACCCAGGTCTAATTCTTCTGTTTAGTGAGCTTCCTAGGTCTGCAGTTTAGAAGCTCAGCACTCAGTTCTCTTCTCCCCACTCTGCTTTTCATTCTAGTGCACACCTTGCCATGGTGGTAACTTCTGTGCCTCCCTCAAACTTCACATTGGTGCCAAGTCCCAGTATGGTTTCTTTTGAGATAGATGTTGAGATAAGGTCCTGAGGGTGAGACTCTGAGGAGCAGGCTTAATGAGGTCAGAAGAAGAGCCCAACATAGACACCACTCCCCCCACTCCCATGTGTGTGTGTGTGTCCCTCTCTCTCTGTGTGTGTGTGTGTGTGTATATGTGTGTGTGAGGAGAGAGAAAGATAGAGATGAGAGAGAGAGAGAGAGCAAATTCATGTTTCTGTCTGAGAAGAAGAAAGCATCTATGGACCAATGAAATGGCAAGGCCTCATCTGACAGAGTCTGCTGCCACCTTGATATCTGGGACTTGCAAATCTCCAGAAATAGTTCTGCTAGCCGAAAGAAGGTGTTTTTCACACAGCTGGATGGATCCAGACCACCTCTGAGACGGTCACAGAGCCCTTAGGTGCTGCTCCCCTGCTTGTCTGCTTCCTTTCTGCCTCTCTGCTCATTTAGTTTCTGCCACCCTGTTCTCGAGCCTGGACTGCCCAGCAGCTCATCAGCGGGGCTCTTCCTTTCAGAGGACAGTCTTTAAGTTCTGGCGTTTCCCTTTGCTTCTTGAGTTTCCATCTGTCTGCCCACTCTCCTCCACCTGCTTATGTGGTCCTCTTTGTCCTTTGGAGTTTTTGGATAAGTCTACCCACTCAAGACCCCAATTTGGGGGGACAAACCCTCCCCTCTGACTCTCTTTCTAATTCCTGATTTGTCTAGAGGGTTGTCTTCATAAAAGGTGGGGAAATTGGTCACTTTCTGTTCCAAGTGGTAGGAAGCAATCCTGCCTATGACCCTGGTCAGAGCCCAGTTTCGCCCAGCATTCAGTCAAAGGCATCCTGCAGCTTTTTGTCAAAGGTGTCAAGCCTACATCAGCTCCAGAGTTTCTCTGAGCATGCTTCTCCCCACTAATCCCCACCTTCCAGGTCCTAATGTCCATTTGGTCTTCATTTTTTCAGGCACATTTCTGGGCCATCATCTTAAGAACATAAGGTAAAACATTTTCCAGGTGAGTACTGCTTCCCAGACCAAAGAAACCACAGAAGGGACCACAGAAGACCATATGGAGGATTCACGGGAGACCAAGTAAAGATCAGCAGGAGATCATGCCAGGGATTGATAGGGGCCCACATGAATATTCACAGAAGGCCACACAGGTCATCCACAGGAAGCCGCAGGGTGAGCCACAGGAATCCTTAAGAGACTATACAGTAATCCACAAGCAATCAGCAATGGCCTACAGGAGATCCCTTGGGAAGCAAGTGGTGAGTTACACCAAGCTTAGCCAGTTTTGCCCACTGGCTGGGCATTTCCACCGCTTCAATCTGATGGCTGCTTTCCTGGGATTTTTGGATGAAGACATTATGATCCAATTACTCAGATATAGAGTTTTCCCTCCTCCTCCCTCTCACAAACCTCCCCCTTCTCTTCCTAGCAGGTCTTAATGTGAGAAAAATCTCTCCATGTAAAATCCTGTTTGGAAAGCCCTGGCCTGAGACTGAAGGAGACTGCGACAAAAGATCGGCTTTCTGTTTCAGGTGTCTCCAGGAAGGCAGCTATGATTCCACAATCCAGGCTCACTGTGGGAGCCCTGTACTATTTTAGCACTTCCTGGTTCTCTGAGGATCCCTCCCACTAGCCTGCAGCCTGATGTGCATGACAGACACTGGTGATGATCAGGAAGGAGTGGACAGCGGCTTTCACACAAAGAATTAACACTGGGCTTTGGTAACAGGAGGGATCCCGGGGCCTCAAGGAGTTCTTGAGACTGATGCTCCAAGACTCTTGAGTCCCCAGACATGTAAGCTTCTCCCGAGCATGTCCTGCCAGCATCGAACCAATGCCTTTCTAATCTCCCAAGTTCCTTGCAGGGTTCACTACAGTGTAAATGTTTAGCAAATGTTTGTTGAGTGAAAGAATAGAAATTATATCCTGGAATTTTCAGAAGTGTCGTCCTGGGGATGATAATGAACAGATAGAGTAATTAAACCAGATGCCAAGGAGATTTTTAAATGTCTCAGGGGATGACATTCCCATCGTTTATTTGGTGAAAACTGTTCTCTGCTCCATCTTGAAGCCAGCTCTTTCCTGGCACTGAGACATGATCTAAACAGCATTTAATTTCAGGAGGCTCTTCCTGCTTTTATGTTTCTGATCCAGTTTGACTTTAGGCCAACCCTGATTGGCCTAACATGCTGCAAGTCTGTCTCTCCAGACATCACTGCAGGCAGCAGTGGCTTCTCATTCTCATAAGCCACAGTTAGACACATGGGGACCTCACAGCCGCCTGTGGGGTACCCTTGCCATACAGCAGCCTCTGGTTCTTCATTTGTGCAGAAAGCGGGAGCTGGGACCCTGTGGGGGTGCTGCATAGAGGGGATAATGGTGCTGACCCAGAGGGAGGGAAATAAGAGGCTAACTTGAGACAAAAGTGGAGGGGGCTGGAAATGCCTATATTGGTATAGTGCTGAGGGGACAGGGAAGGCATAGGAAGGAAAGAAAAGTCACTGGGCCATCTGCAAATAACAGTGTTGAGGAGGACTCACAGAAACTCAGGGTTCTGCAGAAAGACCACACACACACACACACACACACACACACACACACTCACACACACACACACACACAGAGAGAGAATTGCATACATACATAAATACACATACACACAGACACACACACACACATACTCATACACAGATATACACAGATGAGCACACACTTAAAGGCAAGGGTTCTTGTCCATGCCAGCAGGGAAGTTGCTAGTAATCTTGGAAAACAGCAGGGTCAAGGAGCCATAGCAGAAGCCAGATTAAATTGACTTTGTGAAATGTGAGAAGCAAAGATGGAGACAGACATGGTGTTATGCTGGGAAAGTAAGGCTGTAATTAGTGGGGAGAGAGATGACATCAAGGGCAAATTGTACCAGCTTTCAGTTTTTAAGGTGGTACATGCACATCAATCTGAAGGGTGTTGGAGAATATTGGGGTTCAATGGGCACTGATCATGATTGTTAGGTTCTTGTTTCCTGGCACAAGGAATTGGACAGAAATAAATGGATAGTAACAGCATCAGAGTCAGTCATTAACACACAAAAGAGAATCTATGCCGGAACAGGAAACGGGGTTGGTAGGTCAAAGGTTTTCACCTGTACACAAAAGGTGGGGACTTCTGTGGGTCACTTGCAGAACATGGGCTTTTCCCAGCATGCTCTGTCTGTTGCATGTCCATAGGAAGGGTTGCTGAGAGGGTATTTAACAGTGTTCTTTGCCAACAGGATTTTTTTGGGTCACAGTCATACTCAGTAAATTTTGCACGAGGCCTCTGGGACCTATTCTCTCCCTTATTCTCCAATCTCATCCAGCGCCAGCAGTGCCCTCACTGTGAGCAGCAAGGATCTGGGCCCCTGGTCTGTCTCTACCACACTATCCATACACCAACCATGCCTATGCCATAGCCTTACCCTTCTGCCCGGGCAGGTGTCACTGGAGGTCTTGCCCTGCGCTGCTGTCTCTGCTGGGGAGCCATCCTCAAGAGGTAGATGCCGGGTTTCTTTGCTTTCTTCACTTGCCTGTTCAAATGTCAGTTTGCCAACCAGCTTGCAAAGTTTCCCAGTCTCTAGACTCCACCCCTCTGCCTGGTATTCCTCCACTCACCCCTCTAGTTCTGACACATTGTATATTCATCATCTTACATCTGGCTGTGTTCGCATGCAAACATTTGGACAAGATTTTTGTTTTCCTTTTTACCCATGTGGGTTGTTTCACTCTTTGTGTTCCAAAATTGGAAGCCACTTTATAAGTTTTGTTGAAATAAACATCCAATATATGGACATGGTTATTTGCACTAACGTCAATGACCACAAACTAGGCACCCTACGCAATTTCTGCTTTCTCTAAATCAGGGTTGACTGAGTTTTAAATATGACATAACTCCATTTACCCGGAATATTGTGGTAGAGACTGTTCTGGAGCAGTAAGTTGTAGCATTTCCCAGTAACTAATTTCTACACTCACTAAGAGTCGTCATCTGTGACTTCATTGTTTTGCCCACTTGATCTGTCAAAGTATAGAGAGTAACTGCTCAGCTCTCGTGGGCACTTAACACACTCTCTCTCTACTCCATCCTGCCTTTTCTCTCTCTGGTTTGATTCTCCATTGTTTGGCCCAGAAGGCTTTCAGCTGTCATCTCCATGTATCGAAATGAACACTTTGTCAATAAGTCACTGTCCGTTTTGTCCCGTTTAATGTTTCTTCACTTTGATTTCAGTCTGCACTGAGTGTGGATTACCTCTTGAGCTCGCCCTGAGTTTTGTGTGCAGCACATCTGTCCAGTCCTTCACTTTTAATCTTTCCAGACATCTTTGCTTTGGCCTGTGTTGGTTAGTGTGCAGACCGACTTCTTTTTGTTCCAGCTTACAGATCTCTAGCGGTGAGCTTAATCCCGTCAAATGTTCTGCCAAGCCTTTCGTTTGGTTCAATTCCTCATGCTCTTTTTATTCTAATTGTCTTCATTTTCCCTTCATAGTCCCTTCCTTTTGTGCATTAGGACTGTGAGAGTCTCTGCAGTTTTGATTCAGCTGCTTATCTTCAGAGGAGCTTCTAAGTCTTGCACACACAGATGCACCCATACACACTTAACGCAAACACAAGCACACAGATACAGACATAGATGCACGCGTTCATACTTGCTTGTATACACACATGCACATGTATGTGTGTGTGCACATACATACCCAGTGTACACATAGGGATTCTGCAAAGTCACACTTCTCAGTGTTCTCTTCGCCTTTGAAAACACACACACACACATACACACACACATCTACACACACATCCACCACTCTCTCTTAAATCCTTGTAGAATTAAACCTTCAGATTTTCAGGTTCTACTGCATACTCCACAATTTTAAATGTTTATTAGCTTCAAGTCCTGCTCTTTACATAGATTACAGTGTAAGAATTACTGATGATATGTGGTCAGGAGCCACAACCACAACAAACATTAACTCTGTATTTGAGTTGCTTTAGGTCAAGGTTAGCATCCCTTTCCATGGTCCTTCTGTCCATTCTGGTTGGCTTTATTTCTTTGACTCTGTTTCCAGGCTGATTAGTATGTCTAGTTTGTCTAGACAGCATGGCTTGCTATAATTTCCTTTTGAAACAGAGTATTTCTGTGTACCCCTGAAACTGTGTCTGAACCCCGAATCCTGCCTGAGTTCCAGAGTGCTGAGATTACATCTGGCAAGACTGCTGTGTTTTCAAATTCTTTTTGTCAAAGGTTTCAGTCTCAGATGAGAGTTAATTTCTTTAAAGTTCAACTTTAGACAAAATGAGAATAGAATACGGAAAAGCTTCATACCTATCTTCCTCTCCCAGAATGCCATGGAGAGTGGATAGCCATGAACCACTGTGTACCAGTAGAGGCTGTGAAGTGGGAGGCAGCAGCTTTTGCTCGGGGCACCAGGCACCTAACACCCAGGCATCGGTTTCACAGAGGAAGCAAAGGAGCTTCCTGGTGTCTGGTTCACTAAAATATCTTATGACTTCACAATGCATTTTCATCCTTCTTCCATAGTTGACAGCGATCCCAAGCTTAAAAGGTGATAGGCTGTTTAGGTTCCAGACCAGGTACAGGGCCAGGCTCGAACCATCTTGTCTTATCTTGCAAATGCTGCTCTCATGGTAGTTTTGGAACTCTTTTTCTCCCCAAACTAAGGTCACCTTCTCATCAGTTTATAAACTTAAGGGAGATGTACTCCAATATGTGATCAGATGAGAAGGGAAGAGAAAGGACAATGAGAATGGCCTCCTGGGTTCCTATGCACCTTTCAACAGTCATATTGTGATTTAAAATGACCCTCTGGTTGCTTCACACAGTTACAACAAAAGGGGCTTGGGGCTGGTGTATCCAACCCAGCCAGGTCATCAGTTCAGCATCCCATTAGAATTGGGGTGAAAATAGGGAGAGCAAAGAACAGAAACTGTGCTCCTCAGAAGAGCACCCTTCCTACCTGAGGGAGCCAGGGACTTAGCTCAATGGAGACATATCAGAATAAAACTAACAATGATACTTTTTTTATCTTGTAAAAAATGCATATGTGTATCTATAATTAGCAAAAACCATTTAGCATAAGTCTGATAGCCATGTAATAGAATTCAAAGTCTGAATTCAAAGTCTGTGGGAATCACAACGGATCCTGAGCCTGGGTGCTGAGAGTCCACCACTGGTGACAAAGGTCACACACCTGTGTCTGAGAGTTGCTGCATTACTTACCTTTCTGCTGCTGTGGTAAAACACCATGACTAAATCAATGAAGGAAGGGTGTCTTTTGGTTTAGGGTTTCAGAAGTCTAAAATCCATGGTAGCAGGGAAGGCATGGCGTGACAGCAGGAGCAGAAAGCTAGCTGATCACATTTTCATCCACACACAAGATGCAGAAAGGAAGAGCAGGAAGTGAAGCAAGGCTACAAACCCTCAAGAGTCACTTCCTCCAGCAAGACTTCCACCTTTGAAAGGTTCCATAGCCTCCCCAAACAGCACCGTAAACCGAGGCTCAGGTTCAAGTGCATGAGCCTGTAGAGGATGTTCTCATTCAAACCACAGCAGTGACCAACTTAGGAATCTACTCAAACTTGAGAGATCCTTCAGATGACATACTGGGGAAACTCTACAGCGAAGAGCCACTGTGTGTAAGTGCCAGTGCTTAAGTACTAAGCCGGTCTCCTGATATGGTCAGTGGGAACAAATTAGGCTGGGTTGGAGGGGTCTCAACAAGGTTGAGGCCGACATAAGTTTATTCCAAGCAATCAAACTTTTATACACTTATCAAAACAAATATAACGGTAGTTGCTATGCTATAATGGCAGTCGCAAGCTAGACAGGGCATACAATTGTAACATCTAATGCTACTCGTTCAGCTAAGCTTCTACGTGCTTCGCTGATTTCTAGGGAACAGAGGAAAACACAGGTGACCTGCATGCTTCAGTGACTGAGGGAGTGTCTCAGCTTCTAGGAACTGAAAGGCACACAGTGCCCCACGAGCTGCAGACTCAAACCTTAGAAACCTGTGGTGTATGCCTCTAAAAGCAATGAGACCAGACCAACTCTATGATTCCCTGAAAACATGTGCACTAGTGACCGTTTCATTACTGTTACCAAATATTGAATAAGAAGTGTCGAGGACCAGCCTTGACAAAAATACCTCTTGTCAGAGTAGAGGAGTGGGGACCTAGAAATATAGTAAAGAATATAAGACGTGAATGGAAATAATAAAATGGAGAAACATATATGATAGTATCAGGAGGGAATTCCAGTAAGTACTGAAAATTTGCCCATGTTTAATTTCCAATTGCTTCACGACCCCAAAAGGTAGGAGTAAGACAAAAGACTGCATTAACACGACACAAGGAAATGAACATACCAACTGAAGACTGTGGC
Source organism: Dicrostonyx torquatus (assembly GCA_028555095.1). Taxonomy (NCBI): domain Eukaryota; kingdom Metazoa; phylum Chordata; class Mammalia; order Rodentia; family Cricetidae; genus Dicrostonyx; species Dicrostonyx torquatus. Next base: position 1,152,148 of record JAQHUG010000146.1, on the reverse strand, counting down.
TACACCCATAGTTAAACAATCTGTTGCTAGAACAAAACAAGTCATGCTCACACACTAGACCAAAACATTCTGTAGGCAAACCACTCCCTGGGTGGAATCCCAAGTTACCTCCATAAAGGGAACAAGAATTTAGGTGGCTCCTTAGACTCTTGTTTGAGGCAGGAACAATCTCCTTCTCTATTCCTGGAGTGCAAAGTCTGGCTATTAGCCACACCTGTTGACAATAACCTTGCCAGCAGAACTCTCTGAACTAAATCTAGCTGGCATCTTTGAGATAGAAGCAGTAGCCTTGAAGGAACTAGAGGTCTAGTTCCAACTCTCTGACTTTTGGACAATGTGGAAATAAGCTCACATTTTTGGGCCTCCACAAAGAGGAAGCTTAAGAAGGAGTTTATTTGGACTCAAGGTTTGAAAGTACAGGGCATGACAGTAGGAAGGTAGGAGAACAGAAAATTCAGAGCAATCCCAAGGCATCGACTGACATATAAAAGAAGCCATTGGACAGAAAGACTTGAAACCCCTCTAAAATTACCTGGTGCGAGTGACAAGGAAACATGGAACACGCAACTAACCCGCTTAGGAGTTTATTAGAGGGGCTGTGTATAGGCCTGGGGAAGTCAGTGTGCAGAGAGAGGGAGAGGAAGATGGCGCGTCCAGCTTTTAAAAGCTGCCTAGTGCATGCATACAGGGGTTTGATGTGGCTACACAAGGGCTTACCTAAGTCATAAGTGGATGATGTAACCACACATGTGCACAAGGACTTAGCTAAGTCACAAGTGAATGATGTAATCCATGCCACATGTGGCTCATGTGGGGCTCTTTAACATCCCAGCATGGCAGGGCAGATTAGGCACTTCTGCCTGAGGGCTTGTCTGCACCTGCATGACCTCTAGAACCTGTGTGGCTGAAATCATCACACCCTCCCCACCAGTGTTGCAAGTGTGTTACAGAACATACTCACAGTTTAAAGATACAGTCCATCAGGGCAGAGAAGCCATGACAGCAGAAGCATGAGGCAGGTGGTCACACTGCCTCTGCAGTCAGGATGCAGAACGAATGCCAACGTTCAGTTCACATTCTCCTTTTTATTCAGTCTGGAACCCCAGTCTATGGCATGGGGGTGTCTTCCTTCACGGTAGGTCTTCCTTGCTCACCGAAACCTTTCTGAAACACCCTTATGACACACATGTGAGGACTTCACACATGCTTAGAATAAATGCCATAAAGAACCGTTCAGTGCCTGACATGTTCAATGTATTCATTAATTAAATCATTCCACAATATGCACGTAATATCACATTGTGCTCCATAAATGTATACAATTGTTACTTGGCAAAATTTCAAATGTCTCATACCAAAAACTGACAGGTAAATGAAATATGAGTATGTTAGTTGGATTTACACCATCATTCTACATTGTATATAAATATAATAGCACAATATATGCCATCCATTTATATATAATTATAATTTGTCAGATAAAATATCATTAATTTAAAAATTAAGTATACAAATGGAATGAGAATCTATAAAAACTAAGAATTACAACAAAATAAATTGCACAATATGTGAAAATAAAAGGATATTCGAATTCACGCTCTCACATTTTGATTCAATAACTATTCATGTAGAACATCCATGAATTAAAATATAAATACTGAGAAGTTAAAAGATACCAGTACGGCAGAGTGTGAAAGGGGGATTTTGGGATTTGGGTAGTAGAATGAGGTTCTGCGAGCTCCAAAATTCAAGGGGAAAGAAAAAGGAGAGATGCATACAGAGAGTGAGCAAGAACTTCGCAGAGTTTATGAGTGCTAATGATTTGCACAAAAGCTTGCCCAGCTTCAAGCGAGGCTGAATAACCACAAGCCCGTGTCCAGGTTCAGCATAGCAACAAAGACCAAGGGAAGATCTGAAAGACACCAAAACACACAGGAGACATTACCTGTGAAGGAGTTGTGAGTGACAAGCTCTCATGTGTGCTACTGAAAGCCAGAGGTACTAGAGAGAACATTATTGCCACCCGATGTTGTGTTCCTGAGGCATAGAGATAAATATTTTCCCACAGGCATTCACCCTCACACACACACATGAGCACATGCACAGACCAACATCCAACTTGTATATTTGGGCTAGGATTATCCAGAAGGACAAACCGAAGGGAAATGTATGAAAAAACTAGATGGGGATCAGCAGAGGATTTGTTCACCTGGTCTGGAGACTGGGTCCCACTGTGAGCATCTGAAAGAGGATGCTCTAGATTACTATAGCCAGGCTGAGTCCCAGAGAGCTCAACACTAGACAAGTGCTGCCCCCCCACAACACCCCCACATCTCTCTGCCTGAGGTTAAAGACCTAAGAGCCTAAAGAAACATCTGGGAAAGTCTTGGGGCCTAAAGTCAGAGATCTTGGAGTTCTGATATCCAGGAACAGGAGAAAGCCATCCTGACTCCAGAAGAAAGAACATGGATTTGCCCTTCTCCCATCTGGATCCCAGTCATTGGATGGAGCCGGCCTTCAGTAGGAAGAGTCTTACTCCTCCTTGCTCACTGACTCACCCACCAGTGTCCTCTTGAAGCAGACTCACAGACGTACTTGGAGTATCACCATTGTAGTTAGATTCTAACCCATCTGAGCTCCCATTTCAGAGAAGGAGGCATGGGTTCTATGTCCAACGGAAAAGCAACACATCACTGAGAATAGGCAACGCTCTGGAAGACACTCAGAACCATCTACCATGCTACTGAAAGTTATCCTTCAGTTATAAGGAAAGTGATTCCCGAAGGGACACCCAAAGTCTAAAGAGGACCTGAAGGGCTTGGAGCTGCATGACAGAGTACTTGTTTGGCATGTTGAAGACCCTGGGATCTTACACACTCACAGACACATGGCACAGACTTGGAATGTGCACTCTCTTCAACAAACTGGTATCTGTATTCTCCAGAGTCAAAACAGAAGGTGAACCTAAACGTTTAAAAATCCCCAAAATAGCTTCTATGGGGTGGCGTAGGAGGAGAGAGCATTGCAACTGAAGCCTTTGCAGAGTGTTTAAGAAGCAGTTAGAGATATTGATTGCCTTGAAATTTGGTGGAGTTTAAGCTCAGTTCAAAGCTAGTGAGATATCCACAAAGATATAAATAGAACATTCAGTTTCATTTTTTTTTTAAAAATGGGATGTGGTTCAGGTCTAATGTAGGCTGATGGCCCTGTTCAGTCATGCATATCAAAATGAACCACACATCTGATATGTGACAAGACACAGACCACAGGAAACAGGTGTCAAATACTGTGGCCCTGGAGGAAAGGGGGCAGGTAAGGAGTCCTTGTATTATTTTCACTTTGCATCTATGGATATTTTGCAACTAATATATAGGAAGGGGTTCCTATTAGAAGACAGGAACCTGAATCAGTTGAGAAGACAGATAATAAATGCCTATTCATATCAGATTGGGCACCAAGGGTATACCAAAGAAGCAATTCTACCCAAATCCACCTTGAAAAAACAAATAGTTTATTGGGGTTCCTTACAGAAGCATGGGGAAAGGGTACTTAAGGGACATGATAATTCAAAACCAGCTGCATCAATGAAAAGTCCTACCCATGCTTGGGTGACAGCCTCAGGAAACAGCATCATGGAGTCCTGCCTGCATGTCATCTTCTAGCATTTTCCAAGACCACTTATAGCTGAGAGACAGAGGAGAGTACCGGCTGCAAACACAGGGAGGGTCTTGTGACCTAAGTCCCCCACCCCTCTACCAGGGAGTGTAAAAGCTCCATTACAGTTTCCAAAGGCCTAGCTATTATTGCATTGTTCTGCTGATTTTGTTGCCATGGCTACGGGGTCAAGCGGTCTGTAGGTCTCTGTAGCACCCTCTGCTCCACAACAGTGAGGTCATGTTAGGAGAAAATGACTTCTTCCAGACACCAGTACAGATGTGTCAGAGGGCTGAACCAGGACTAGCGGGAGGTAACCTGAGCTCTCCTGACCCACAGAGCTGTGGCAGCATAAATTCTGACAAGTCATAATGAAACATCTTTTCTCAACAACTATGACATTAGCAGAATACCCAAAGGGACAAATTAGCAGTGGAAGGGGAGTGCTAAGCAAACTCTCATAGAGTGCTTGCTGATGCCCTCAAATGAGCAGGGCTTATCTGCAAGCAAATACCTCCTTTCAAGATCAGGCTGTGCTTGGCTTTACACCACCCCGCGCTGTATAAGATAGTGGCTTCAGACTGGGTCTCTCCCTGTAGACTCTATTATACAAGTAGCATTTTGGCTCCATTTTGAATGTGGAAGCAGAGGCTAGATGAGTCCACATTTTGTCATCACATAGACAACACCATCTTCCTAGCATCACCCAGTGGAGGTCAAAGCTCCAATGTGGGCCCCAGAATATTGTGGGCCTCTGAGTGGTACCCTGGGGCCACTGGAAACTAATAGAATTCTGTCCTTGGAAATTGCTGAAATCCAGAGAATCATTTTCTTCCAAAATTATCTTTAAAAAACTGAAATGATTTGCCTAATTCTGTTCTCATTCTCTCTCTCTCTCTCCTTCTCTTCCTCCCTCCTTCTCCTCTCCCCTCTCTCTGCCTCCCTCACTATCTACCCCTCTCTGTACGTGTGTGTGTGTGTGTGTGTGTGTGTGTGTGTGTGTGTGTATGTGTGCAGGTGCTCACAGAGTCCAGAAGAGAACACTAGATCCTCTGGAGCTGGAGTTACAGGTGAGCTGCCTGATATGGGTGTGGGGAACAAAACATGAGTCCCCAGCAAGAGCAGCAAGTATTCTTAAACACCGAGCCCTCTCTCCAGCCCTCATTTACCCCTCTGAAAATGATGATCCATAACTAATCACATCCACTGCTGTGCTCACCATTGCCCTGTGCTCTTCCTCCTGTGATGTTCTGGATGCAGGTGACTCCTTCTTTGACTAAACCAAGTAAAGGTAATTTTTCTACTACACATTTAACCCCAGTACTTTGAGGGAAGAAGCAGGACAATCTCTATAAGTTCAAAGGTAGCCTGGCTCACAAGGTGAGCCCTGGCCCAGCCAGCAACTTATGTCTCCAAAAAAAGAAAAAAGAAAGAAAGACAAAAAAAGCAAGTTTTCTCAAGATGAAATATATGCATAACCTCACCCTAAGTTTTAGATTATTTATGTAGTGAAGTCTAAGATTGCTTTACTAATGAGATTTAGGATGCTGAACTAAGGAAATAACTGGCTGACAATTTGGGGATCCGGAAACTGGAGGAAAGTATTTTGCATATGAAACAAAGGCGAATTCTGAGGGCAAAAGGTAGATTGCCCTGCACAAGACAACACCTCCAAATGTCCATCCCTATTGATCTCCTTGAGGTCCTTGTCTTCCTTACATATGGCACATGCATATAAGAGATGTATGGTAATAAATGTGTTGTCTAAGCTGCTGCACTTGTTGCAATTTCTTGCAGAAACAATGGGAAACTAATACAAATGGAAATTATTGAAGGAAAATTAGCAACTGAAATTAATGGCTCAATACGTGAGTTTACTGCTAATTCATCTCCAATAAAGGACTCAATGGAAATATCCAGGTGGAATTTCAGACACCAGGAAGGGGGAGAAAGACAGAAGGGCATGACATAGAGAGAGAGAGAGCAAAAGGCTAGAGAGGGAGTTAGCAAGAGCCCCTATAATAAAAATGATAAATTAGATAGTATGGATACCTTTTAGAAAAATATGAATTACCAATTACTTCAAGATGAAATCATTCGAGGATTTGAAACAGTAATTTAAAACCTCTCTTCAAAGATACCTTAAGGTCCACTCATTCTTCAGAAGTATTTCAACCATTTTCAGAGGAAAAAAAAATTGGTTTCATTTTCCTCCACCTCTTAAGGAGGATGTGGAAAGAATCTTCATGGAGCAACTGTGAGCATGCTAACCAACTTCCAGAACAGACAGGAAATAAAACCACAGCCGCGGATTGAAAGTGAATCCAAGCGAAACATGGGTGTACTCAATCCAGGTACCCCTTTATTGCATTGTGAGCATGCCAGTGCATGTGGACGCCAGAGGCACCGTCATCTGACTTCCTGGCTCACTGTCCACTTCTTTATTAAAGTTTTATAATTAGTTGACGTTACACACATTCATTAATACAGTGAAATTCAGTCATTTTAACTGTCCCATTCCTCTCTCTGACTCCACTCCCTCTCCCTTCTCAACAAGTCGCTCCCCTGTTTGCTTGCCCTTGTGTGTGTGTGTGTGTGTGTGTGTGTGTGTGTGTTTGTGTGTGTGTGATTCATTTGAGTTCAATGAGCTTCTAGCCAGAGTATGGCTGGCTGGGCATGTGTGGGAGATAATTTATTGGAGTATGAACAATTTCTCAGTAGCTACACTGCTGAAGAAAATGACACGCGCTCCTCCAAGAACTGTTGTTAATAGTTTCTCAATGAAGGGTGGGTTTCAGGGGTCCCTCCCCTATCCACAATGACACATTGAGGGGACCAACCCTGCACTGGTCACGTGTAGATAACGACAGCTCTAGATGCTCATGAGTGCTGCAGCTGTGTTCTGTCCAGATGACATCTCTTGAAGTATATCCCCTCATTCTCTAGTGCTTATTAATGGAGACAGGAATTCTCACTGAACCTAGAGTCCAACGATTCCGGTAGACTGGCTGATTGGCTGGCCAGAGAGTCCCAGGTATCCTCCTGCTTCTGGGATATATCCCTCCCCTGCACTGGGATGACAAGCATGTTTTACCATGCCAACCAACTGTTTACATGGGTCCTATGGACCCAAACTCAGATCCTCAAGCTTGTGTGGTATCCATCCAGCACTGATTGAACCATCTTCCCAGCTATTGACCCAGGCACACATAAGACATCTAACCTTATCACGACCAGGTTTCTTCTTATAGCACCAATTTGTCAGAGCATTAGCAGCAAGTCAACTCAGCACATCTACAGATTAAAGTTGGAAAATGGAAACAACAGCAGAAAATTGGGAATCAACCTACCTCATGACCCAGCAATACCACTCTTAGGCATATATCCAAAGGACACTAGGTCATACCACAAGAACACTTGCTCAACTATGTTCATAACAGCTTTACTTGTAATAAACAACTGGGAACAACTTAGATGCTCCTCAACCAAAGAATGGATAAAGAAAATGTGGTACATTTACACAATGGAATATTACTCAACTGATAAAAACAATGATATCAGGAAATTTGAAGGGAAATGGATGAAACTTGAAAGAAAATCATCTTGAGTGAGGTAACCCAGACCCAGAAAGACAAGCATGGCATATAATCACTCATAATTGGATAGTAACTATAAAGTAAAGAATAACTATGCTACAGTCCACAAACCCAGAGAGGCTTGGCAACAAGGATGGTCCAAGAGGGGAAACATGGATCTCCCTGGGAAGGGGAAATAGAAGAGATCTCCTGATTGGACTGGAGGCAGGTGGGCATGGGAATTTGAGGGATTGGGTTGGAGTGAGTGGAAGGGAACAGTGCTAAGAGAAATGACTGAAAAGGGGGGCTTTATGGGTGAAACTCCCATGAGTCTACAAGGACGGCCCCAGCTAAGACTCCTGGCATCAGTGGATACATAACCTGAACTGGCCATCCCCTGTGATTGGATTGGTGACTATCCCAGTTGTTATCAGAGAGCCTTCATCTAGTGACTGATGGAGGCAGATTCAGATTCCCAGGCCAAACACTGGGCCCTGCTTGGGGAGTCCTGCTGAGGAGAAGGAGGAGAGATTTTAAGAAACAGGGTGGTCAGGAATATCACAGGAAAACCCACAGAAACCTCTAGCCTGGCTCATGGGAACTCACAGAGTCTGCACCAACAACCAGGGGCCTGCATGGGTCCGACCTAGGCCCTCTGCATACCTGTGACAGTTGTGCAGTTGGGTCTATAGGTGGAACTCCCGACAGTGGGAGCAGGGACTGTTCCTGGTACTTTGATCGACTCTTGGGAACGTAGTTCTCACGCTGGCTGCCTTGCCCAGCCTGAATGCAGGGAGAGGTGCTTGGTCTTATAGCAGCTTGATATGCCATGCTTTGCTGAGGCCCATGTGAAGCCTGTCCTTTTCTGAGAGGTTACTAAGGAGGAGTGGATTTGGGGGGACAGGAGAGGAGAGGAGGGAGGGGAGGTTGTAATTGGGATGTAAAATAAATTTTAAAAAATTAACTGAAAAAATTACTAATTCACCATTTAAAAAAAGAGCAACAACAAATTAGAAAATGTGACACCAACTGACTTCATCAAGTCCCTGTCCATTCAACACCCTCAGAAGGCTCCCTACCCAGTGAGGATCAGAGAGGGCTCTTAATCAAGTAAAGGCTATTGATGCTAAGAAAAGATGTCATGAGAAATGGTGAGATGCTGGACGCATTGTCTCCCAATCAACAGTGAGGCAAACAGTCTGCTGTCCTCCACAGGAAGCATGCAGGGAAGGATAAAGCTGTGCAAATGATGAGAGAGATGGGTTGCTAACTGCTTTCAGATAGAAGAGTTACTTAGACGGGTGTCATCTGAAGCCGCAGGGAAAGTGTACTAATGGGGTATTAGCATAAATCAGATTTGCATATCTATATGACAACATTTAAAAAAATGTAACTAGAATTACACCAATGTTTCATTGAAAGCCACAGAGAAGTTGTTTGTCATGCATGGTTTAAGAAGCTTGCTGAGGATGCTACCTCCTGGCCACCTCCTGGCAGGCTTAGCTGTGCCCCGAGCCTGCACCTGGTACCCACCATGCCCCACACAAGTCTGCCATCTTGGTCCTGAGCTCTCTGACCCTGAGGCTACCATATGATGGCAATATAGAGTGACAGCAAGCAAATCTCTGATTTGTCCTTTCAGAGAAGACTGTTGTCTTAATCCTAACATCTGACATGCTACTCAATAGATGATTGGAATATTTGAAAATAGATATATGTTTCCTACCTGGATGAATATAGTTACTGGGTGTAACGTGTGTTCATGAAAGCTTAGAGTATTATCGTGACTAAGTATCCTCGGGATGAAGAACAGACACAATTGCTGGGGCAATTAGATCTCTATCTCAAAAGACACCCCAGTCTTTATGCCACATCACATTCAAACTTCTGTTCCAACACAATAGACTATAAATGTGCACTCAGTTATGAAGCAAACAGTCCAAAGGCAATGGGATGGGAATAGAGATTATTTGAGTAGGAAGCAAGGATCAATTATAAGATAAAAAACTGGGCCATGAAGACTATTCAGCAGGAAAAAGGTACTCGGCACCAAGCCTGATAACTTGAGTTTGATTTCCAGAAACCGCACCGTGGAAGAAGAGAACCAACTCCCCCAAGATGTCCTATAGCCTCCACACAAACACCATGGCATGTGTACTCCATATACACAAAATTTTAAATGTTATTTTTAAAAAAGGCACTAACATTTAGATCTTCTCTGGATCCACAATGAAAATGAGGAAATGTGTCGAGTGAACAGCAAAATGGTCTTTGGAATGGCTGTCACCTACAGGTTGGCCTGTGATGTGATGTCAGATAGTCAGGATCTAAGCTATATAAAGAACTATTCCAAATCCATCAGAGAAAACACAATACAAATACCTTGAAAATATTCAAAGAAATGTGCTCATAAAAAGAAAAACCAATGGAAACTAGAAATGAGCAATGATAGTCTGACAGAATATAAGTCACAATTAGCCACCAGGAAACAGCCCCAAGCTCCTCTGGTAAAGCCACTCCACGGTCTCCAGGGCGATGGACACTGGAGTCTGACAATGCGAACTCTGGCCAAGCTGTTGAGCGATGGGGACATTATACATAGTCGGCTGGAGTATAAATTGATACAAGGACTTCGGAAGGCATTTGTCACTCCCCAGTAAGTGAGAGTGTGAATGTCCTATGACCCAGCAATTCCACCCTTCATCTCATGTGTCATTTATACACAGTTGAAGAGATGAATGAGGCCATGGACGTAATGAGTCTGCATCTGCGCATGTCAATGAGGACTAGACACTGAGAATGCAGTGCTCACTATGGAGAAACTATTATTCCCGTGAAGATAATACCTGAGGCTTTCTGAGAATTGTCTTCTAGTCCAAGTGTTCCATGTTATCCTCAGCCTCATGAAATGCTCACAGTCATTTGTCACTGTCTGCAAAGGAGAACACAGAGGGACATGGAGGAAAATAAAGAAGGGATAAGGGTATGCTCACAAGGCAGGCCTTGTTCCATAGCTGCCAAGATGAAAAGTGGAAGCATGGGGATTTCAATTCAGAACACCAGGATCCAGGGTCTTTCCAGAGAACAGGAGCTCCTGCCCGAGAGATTTCAAACAGATAAAGCTGGAACAGGCTGTTGAGAACACCTTCCCAAGTGGCAAGGCCATGAAGAGAAACAAGGGGGACTACTTGACAAAGCTAAAGTCAGCTGATCTTGGAGAAAAATGAGGCCCTGTCCTTGGTCATCTTCAGGACTGTTTCTGTGTGCACCCCTCCCTCCTGAAATCCCAATGCTCAGGCCGGAACATCTCTTCATCACTTAAAGCTATTCTTTAAATGTGGTGAGCACCATTGTTAGTGAGGTTAGGAGTCTGTTTCCTCGAAACATTTCTACATGAAACCTCACCCCAGGATGATGGTCCCAAATAGGGGTCAGAGATGGAGGTACAGCTCTATGACTGGTGTTATAGTAACCCTCACCACACAAGACTCCACAGGTGTCGTAGCTTTCAGTTTCTACAGCAGTAATTCTCAACCTCCCTAATTCTGCGACCCTTTAATACAGTTCCTCATATCTTGGTGACTCCCAACCATAAAATATTTTGTTGCTACTCCATAACTGTAATTTTTCTACTGCCATGAATTGCAATTTAAATATCTGATAGTGACCCCAAAGGGGTCTCTACCTGATGTGGGATTTCCCTCTGTATGCTGTGAATATGTTTTATTGCCATTAATAAATAAAGAATCTGCTTTGGACCTATGGGGGCACAAAATAGAGTAAGGCAAGAATTCCAAGCAGAGATAGAGGAGAAAAGAAGGTGAAGTCAGGGAGGCGCCATGTAACTGCCGAAGGAGACAGATGCTGGAACCTTACCGGTAAATCATGAACCTTATGGCAATACATAGAATAGCAGAAATGTGTTAAGACATAAGAGTTAATTAATAAGAA
>JAQHUG010000146.1:1115395-1138362 GCA_028555095.1 Dicrostonyx torquatus | reverse complement strand
AAAACTGCTCTTTCCTGGACTGCTTGATGGTATGCTGTATAAACTAGACATGCGGGACCCATAGAACAATGACTGCTAATGTTGCCTAAAGAAGGTGAGACAGTCCTTCAGGGTTTTTGCTTCACAAGAGAGTCTGCCAGACATTCTGCAGGACACACAAAAAAATGACTGACAAACTGCTAATATAGGTGGAATTGTCTTTGAAATTTCCTACTTAATGAAAAAGTCTGCCAGATACTATGGGCCTGTAGGCTGACAATGGATGCCTCAATCTTACAAAAAACAAAACAAAACAAAACAAAAAACCCTTCAGGTGACTGTCCAGGCAGTGAGTTGTCTCTGTCAATTCTAGAATTTTGGAAGTTGCTTACAATACACTTCCTGTTTACTTAGGTAATATTATATCCTTCTATAGTCTTTACTGGAGTTAAAAAGATAGTTACAATTATAAAAGATAAATTAGATATAAAACTTTAGACGCACAAAGATAGGATAGTTAATGAAATATTTTCCTTAATTTGCCAAATGTAAATGAACTAAATATTGTAACTATAATTCTTGTAATTCTTGCTTGATAACTGTTTTGTTGTATGTAATCTTACTATGTTAAAGTTAAAACATTCTTTTTTATTTAAAGACAGAAAATGGGAGGTGATATGGGATCTACACCTACCCACAGATTGAGAACAATTCTCTAGAAACATGGGAACACATGTCTGTCATGTTTTCTATCAGTTGGGACAGATGGGTGACTAACCCCACAGACATCACACATATTCTTTCCACTGTGTTAACCTTGAATGGAGTCTTCAAAAGGGAAAAAATGCCACTGTGGTCACTGCAGAGACAGCAATTCCTCTTCCCATCTTCTGGGGAAGCAAGGTTTTCCATGCCAAGTCACCGACCATAGCTTCCTAGTTGGGCTCCATGAAGATGAGACCCTTCTATCCTGTGCAGACTCAGGATAGAAAGTCTGCGTCAATGGCCAGATCCGAGGTGGCAGTGGGTCATTTATTATATAAGAATAAAGTCCTCACCACTGCTCCTTAGAGCCAGGGTGTTAGCTTTGTGACATGTGTGACACTTGCACACTCTGAACATCAAATGTGAGTGACAGGATGGGAGTGTGATTGTCGTTCTGATAGCCTGTAACATGTGTGACACTTGCACACTGAACAGCCCTCAGGATGGGAGTGTGAGGGTCGTTCTGATAGCCTGTAACATGTGTGACACTTGCACACTGAACAGCCCTCAGGATGGGAGTGTGAGGGTCGTTCTGATAGCCTGTAACATGTGTGACACTTGCACACTGAACAGCCCTCAGGATGGGAGTGTGAGGGTCGTTCTGATAGCCTGTAACATGTGTGACACTTGCACACTGAACAGCCCTCAGGATGGGAGTGTGAGGGTCGTTCTGATAGCCTGTAACATGTGTGACACTTGCACACTGAACAGCCCTCAGGATGGGAGTGTGAGGGTCGTTCTGATAGCCTGTAACATGTGTGACACTTGCACACTGAACAGCCCTCAGGATGGGAGTGTGAGGGTCGTTCTGATAGCCTGTAACATGTGTGACACTTGCACACTGAACAGCCCTCAGGATGGGAGTGTGAGGGTCGTTCTGATAGCCTGTGACATGTGTGACACTTGGGAGTGTGGAGGTTGTTCTAAGATCCAACTTGATTGCATCTATAAACAGTAAGAGATGATCAAGTTGAGTTTTGGGGTACTCAGACCTAATCACTGGATAGATTTTTTTTAGCTACAGCTTTATAGTTGATAGAACTGTTGGGGGAGGAAAGAAGTTGGGGGGGGTCACTGGAACCATGTTCTTAGGAGTTGTCTTGCCCTGGTAAACACTGTCACCTCTGTCTCTGCTTTCTGAGCCAAAATAAATCATTCCTCATTTTAAGTAGTTGACTCCAGGACATCGGTCATAGCACTGGAAAGGTAACAAAAAGTGTGGCTGTGAGAGACACCCCTGCCAGCTGCTCTGGAACAAGCTGTTGAGGCTGCAGCTCCCGGGATGGCTTGGCTGTGGCTTCTGATCAGAATCAAGGAGAACCTCCACTTTTCTGTAAGAGAAACCTGCTTTTAATCTTAACTAGAAAGGCAACCTAGAGTGTGGTGGGAAGAGGGGTCAAGTGCATAGGACTGGAGAAAAGATCTCCATGACTGGAGAGAGGGTCTTGCAGGGGTGACTGACTAGCTAGGACCCAGGCATTTCTGAATCTGCCTGTCCCCACAGTACTAGGAGTCACAGTGTCCACCCTGTCCTTGCTGCCAAGCATGTCACTACTGCTTATCAATAAGCTACTCTAGTTTGGGATTTCCATTATATATATATATGTGTGTGTGTGTGTGTGTGTGTGTATGTATATATATATATATATATGTATATGTATATATACATATATATATATATAATGGTGAGATATACACACACACATTTATATATATATAAATCTGCAGCTTCATACAGCTCCACTTGATGGTACCCGTTAGTTGTTTCCAGGGTATATTTATATGTGACTTGTGACCAGTCAGGTCCTGCAAAGAGATGAAATGCTGAGTGACACATTCAAACACCATGTGTGTCTTTGTTCACTTTTCATCATTCCTACCATTGTGTGTTTCAAAAAGTTTGCATGAGAGCGATGTTATATTCCTGAGTTGTCCAACAAACAACCTGCTTTTAAACTGTTGCTGATGATCTCAAGAGTCCATGCTGGTTCAAATTCAAGGCAGGCTCTGCACCGCAGTATGAAAACAATTTGAGAGAAGAAGAAAAGTTGATGTGATCTGCTTGTTGCACTCTTGACCCGAATACTCTAGCCGTATCCCCCTGAAATCCTTCAGGGAAGCAGGACAGAATGTAACCAGTCTGGGCCTGGCACACCTGCCCTCCGCTCTTCTCCAGGCGTAGCCACTCTACACTTGAGTGGCCCAGGGGATTCTCAGCAGCGGGGCAGAATCTAAATTTCCAATATTTCCACATTTTGGAGCTGAATGCAATGTGAGTCCTTCCTCTGGGAGGTCCACGGAGGTTGCTTTGAAAGAAATGGGATTTTCTGTATCTGCTGTGAAGGAGAGATAACTACATGTAGCTGGCAAGCACCCTGTTCATTTGCATCAGTGTACCTGGACCTCCCTGTGGATATCTAAGACGGACAGGAGACGCCTATCTGGACACACTGCTCATTAAACTGTGCAAGACTATGACAGGTCTACAGATGCACCTCTGTCTGCATTCAGTGGAACTGTCCAGGCCCACCCTACTGAGTCCACAGTTCAGGTCTATCCCAGGCATCTGACAGATTAGCAAAACAAATTTTGTTGTTGTTGTACTTGTCTTTGTGTGTCGTGTGCCTCTCAGTGTGGTGTGCATGTCTGCATGTCTGCACGCTTAGGGGTGCACAAGTCTGATCCAGTACATGTACATGTGTGTGTGCATGCATGTGGAAATCTGAGGTTGATACCAGGAGTCTTCTTTGATTTTTCTCCAGGTTATTCACTGAGGCAGGGTCTTTTACCTGAACCTAGAGCTCACTGATGCAGGTCAAGTTTGTAGCTTGCTTGCTCCATGGATTCTTCTGCCTCTGCCTTCCAAGTACTAGAAGGCAGATGTGTAGGTTTTATGTAGTTTTTATGTGACTTCATGAATCATGTATGTAGGTTTGGGGGACAACTCCTAACTCTGGTTCTCATACTTCTGAGGCGAGTCAATATTACTATTAACAGTTGAGTGAAGTGGGCAGGTGGCTTTGGTAGTTCATCCATTCAGGTGACACCACTGACCAGTGACGTCCAGGGACCACTTCCTGTCTCTGTCCCCCGGTGCTTGGGTTGCAGACAAGTGCTACTGCACCCCACTTTTACCCAGCTCTAAGGACCCCAAGTTGGGTTCGTGTGTTTGTGTAGCAGGCAATTTAGCAGCTGAACCTTCTTTCCAGGCCCCAAACACATCACACATCAGTATCTCTTCTTCACCCATGAACAGATCCACAGCTAACTACCAGCTGGGTAAATGATCAAGAAAAATTTTCAAATAAATAGTGCAAATTTTATATCAATATCATTAGATACAAAAAAGCCTAGATCAGTTAAATTATTCTTTAAATAAAGAATAATTGTTTCTTTCCAATTATTTATATAATTTATATATTAATAAAATTAAAAGTTGGGAAATTTGTTGCGTCTTCTTTCCAAATGTGGGTAGAGGGTGTGTGTGTTCTGGGGAATGGAACAATGGACAGTTGTTTGTGTTGACAACTTCATTTCCCCCGTGTGGCCACGGTTGCCATGGAACTTGCTAGAGACCGAGCTGGTCTCTAACTCATAGAGATCTGTCCACATCTACCTCTGCCTCCTGAGGGGTGGGATTAAAAGTGTGACCTACCATGCTCTGCCAATAAAGAAATTTTCAATGGAAAATTCATGTCACTAAAAGTTAGGGGGAAACATTTACTAAGTTGAGATGCTATGAAGATTAGAATCCACGATGGTGGATTGGCTATTTCTAGTGGCAAATTGAAGTTTTGATTTAACAGCAACCAAAAATTTACAAATGTTCCTACACATACACAACCCAAGTAACCTATATACACCAATCAAGTCAGGATTTGTGGCCAAGTTAAATTTGGATCTAAAACACATTCTAGCACCTCCACAGCTTCCTAGACTCAACTGAATCTCACAGAGTGGTGTGGTGTCCTGTGTTTCTGCATTGCAAGGCAGGCCTAGAGCTCCACGATGGCACTGTTTCTAAAAGAATTCTCTGCACTTCTGTTACATTTTGTTCAAGACTCTTCAATCAAATTATTCTACATATTAAGTCCCAAAGTATAATTGAGGATTTAGGGCTTTGGGCAAATTGCAATTATTGTAATATTTATCTGTCTTAAAGCAAGCAAGAAAGGGATAGTGTTAAACTGGAAGACTCTAATGGAGATAATATTTAATTTCAAAAGTCTATAATTTATTTTGTGATGTGTCTCCTTTTGAGGAGAGAGTTTTGATTAAAGTATTGCTTACTATTCTATCAAGAGAAGTTTCAAATACACAGAGACTGAAAAAAAGTCGGTAGGGACCCTCATGCAGTCTCGTACCCTGTGCACCAACAGGAGGGCCATACTTAGGTTGCCACTGCTCCACCCGTAGATTTATTACTTAGTCAATGAGTTTTCTAGTCATTCGAATATAAGTTTTAGATGTCACATCACTGAACATTTAGGTCTGGGACTAGTGAGATGGCCCACCAAGTAAACAAGTGTTTGCTGCCAAGCTTGATGACATGAGTTCAATCCCCAGGGCCCCATAATCTTACAGGTTATTCTTGGACCTCCACATCTGTGACTAGGCAAACATGAGCTTGTACCTGTATACATACACAAAACAAACAAATACATGCAATATAGAGTATTCAGCATACTAACTGCTAAGTACATTTATAATCTTCCACCTAAAATTTTTGTGCTTTGATGGCTCAGTTTTTCAGTTATGTGAGCGATTTTGACAAGGGCACTGGTAGATTCCTACTTCACCCAGCCGCCACTGCGTCATTCTATGGTGTTGGAGAACCTTGGTTAAGCATAATTCTAGAGTAACAGAAGGTTTTAGCGAGTGGGTTCTTTTATTCAGAATAAGAATTTATGCAAATCATCACTGCATTTGTACCATGAGAAATTCCCTAGTCTGCCTTGCTCAACGCACTATAGTTTGTTTAGGAGGTGGGTGTGTTTAACTGTTGAACTGTTGGTGGACACATTTCTAGTTCAGGGCTGTATGAAAAAGGTGTCAGAACACTCTTGAAAAGGACTTTTCATAGACATATGATTTTATTTCTTGGACATATGTTTGTTTTAGAAGGAACTGTCCAATATTTTCCAAAGTGGTGGTAGCATTCAGAAATGTTACCAAAGTGTGACAGTGACAATTGCTTCATGCCCTCTCACCATCCCATCCCCTGCCACCCTCTCACCATCCCATCCCCTGCCACCCTCAACATCCCATCCCATCCCCTGCCACCCTCCCACCACCCCATCCCCTGCCACCCTCCCACCATCCCATCCCTTGCTACCCTCTCACCATCCCCTGCCACCCTCTCACCATCCCATCCCCTGCCCCCTCCCACCAACCCATCCCCTGCCACCCTCTCACCACCCTGTCCCCTGCCACCTTCTCACCATCCCATCCCCTGCTACCACTGCTTTTAGACTCAGAACAAGAGCCCTGTGGCATGAATTAATTGCAGATGACTAATAAGGCCAAGCATTGTTCATGTATTTAATGACTATTTGTAAGCCTTCCTTAAGATAGTTGCATGTTTTAAATTAGTTTATTCATCACAAAGAAATCAATAAAAAACTCCTTTAGAGACATCATTCTGATACACACATATATGTGTGTATGTGTGTGTGTACATACACATGCTCATACATATATATATATATATATATACAAGTGTGTGTCAATATATAATATATTATATAACATAATAATAAATACATATTCATTGATGTCTTTCTCATCATTTTATTAGTTTTGTCTTTCAATGAGAAGACATAAATTTCATGTCATGAAAGCATTCTTTGCTTTCTTTTATTTTTTAGTGACTGATAGTGCCACACTAAGACATGACATAGATTCAGGTCATATTTTTTAGCTTTCTCCTTGGACCTTTATGGTTTTAATTTATATGTGTGGCATGAGGTAGGAGGCAAGACTTACAGTTTTCTTACACACACCTTGTTCACCCAAACACCATGTGTTTAAGTGGCTATTTCTTTCTATTGTATCATCATGGGGTTGTTACATGCACCTGCATGAGTTTATGTGCACCACATGCATGCAGAAGTTTATGGAGGCCAGCAGGGGTCACCATATACCATGTAGGTACTAAGTACTAAGAACTGAACTGGGTCTGCTGCAGGAGCATTAAGTGCTTTTAACCCGAGCCTTATCTCCAGCCCTGGGGCTATTTCTTTAAACCATTAAACACTATTCTTTGGGACTTTGTCCTAATTATCTCATATGTCATCTTAACACATCCTGGAGCTACCTGAGGGAGTCTCAGTTGAGGAATTGCCTAGATCAGATCAGCCTGTGGCTACATCTGTGAGGGATTGTCTTGATTGATGATTAATATGAGAGGGTCTAGCCCACTGTGGTGCCACCCCAAACAGGTGGTTTGGGGCTGTATAAGGAAGCTATCTAGCTGAGAAAGCCAACCATTAAGCAACATTATGCCATAGATTCTCCTTTGGTTTCTCAATGAAGAACTTTATCTGGAGGTGTAGCTTTTCTTCCCAAGGTATTCTTGGTCAGAGTGTTTTTCACAGTAACTGATAGGAAACAAAAAGAGGTTTTTTTTTAAGTTCTTTTTATTGAGCTATATATCTCCCATGATCCCCATGCTCCCAATTTACTCAGGAGATCTTGCCTTTTTCTACTTCCCATGTAGATTAGATTAATTTTGTCTCTCTTAGGGTCCTCTTTGTTGTCTAGGTTCTCTGGGATTGTAAATTCTAGGCTGGTTTTTCTTTGTTTTATGTCTAAAAGCCACTTATGAGTGAGTACATATTATAGTTGTCTTTCTGGGTCTGGGTTTCCTCACCCAATATGATGTTTTCTAGATCTATTCATTTGCCCTCAAATTTCAAGATATAATTATTTTTTTTCTACTGTGTAGCACTCCATTGTGTAAATGTACCACATTTTCCTTATCTATTCTTTGGTCAAGGGAAGAATAGAAACATTTAGGTTGTTTCCAGGTTCTGGCTATGACAAATAAAGCTGCTATGAACATAGTTGAGCACATGTTCTTGTGGTAGATTGAACATCCTTTGGGTATATACGCAAAAGTGGTATTATTGGGTCTTGAGGTAGGTGGTTTACTAATTTTCTGAGAAATTTCATACTGATATCCAAAGTGGCTGTACCAGTTTGCATTTCCACCAGCAATGGAGGAGTGTTCCCTTTACCCGACATTCTCTCCAAGATAAGTTGTCATCACAGGCTTTCTAAGTTCAAGAACCAATCTCTATATTTCTTCTTCAGAATCATACTGCCCTAATTACTTTAAGTTTAGTAACTCAAGAAAATTATTCTTTTTCAAAGATGAATTTTAATGATGTAGGTATTTATATTTCTTCATAAAGTTCCAAACAAGGATTCTTTATGGTATTGTGATTTATATATAGTGTGAAAATCAATTTGAGGAGCAGGAATGTCTTATCAAATGGACTGAAACTGAGGTTCCTCTGTCTATCTATCTGTCTGTCTATCTATCTATCTATCTATCTACCTACCTATCTACCTACCTGCCTGCCTGCCTATTCATCATCCACATCTATCTGTCTCTATTTCTCTCCTTTTATTATAGATTTTAGGCTATTCAGACTTTCTATGCCATCTTCGGCCTGCATGTTTTATTCAATAAAGGTACCCAGTTTATTAAGCTTATTGGCATAAAGTTTTGCAAAACATGATCTTATTCCCTTTTACTATCTCAAAGGCCTCTAGTGATGCCACCCCCATTTTATTGGTGCAACCATTGTGTGAGCTTTACAACAATTTATTGATATTTTTGATCTTCAAAAATTCAGTTTTAGGAAGAGGAGGCAGGAGATTGTGAGCTCAAAGCCTGCTGGGATACAGAGTGAATTCAGGCTAAACTGAGTAAATTAGCAAAATCCTGCTTTAAAGTGAAGGAACAAAGAGAGGGTGTGGGCTGGAGCTGTCGCTGAGTGAGGGAAGGTGTCTATCCAGCATGCAGGGGCCTGACATAGATCCTGAGAACCACACAAAAAGGCTCGTGAACTTCTCTGCTGCTTTCCTTTTCTTTATAATATTGATTGTCATTCTTAATTTTCTCTTTTAAATTTATGAGCTAGGGTGTCACTATGTAGACCAGGCTGGCTTGGAACTCCTAGCAACTACCTGCTTCTGCTTTCCAAGTGCTGTGATTGATAGTACAAACCACCATGGCAGGCCGATTTTTCTTTTTCTTATCTTTCTTCCTACCGGTGTGTTAGCGTCATTTCTATTTCTAGCCTCAAATGAAAGCTGACTTTGTACCACTACAATTGTCAGAACTTTTACTGCTTCGGTTTCCCCCCAAACAAAATGTGGCTTCAGAGTTACCCTGTGGGAGTTTAATTAAAGCCCTGAAATTATTGTGTATTTTATTTCCATGTGGCCTATACAATTTTCTCTTGTGATTGCTTTTTTTAAAATCAATGATTACTTAGGTATGTTGTTTAATTTCTATGTCTTCCTGGATGTCATATTGTTGATTTCCAACCGAGTTTCATTCTACTCAGCAATAGTATCCCATATTCTCCCAATCACTTTAATTTATTGATCTGTGTTTTACAACCTACCTTCTGGTGTTCACTCCACATCTGCACTTGGTTGAAATGTGGATTTGAAATTGCTGCATGTGACACGGGCATCAATAAAAGTCAGTTTGGCAAAGGTGATTGTTAGGTTTTCCATGCCAGTGTTGGATGGATTAAGACATCTGCCTATAATTCTAAGGAGATAGTATTAAATTGTGCCAATATAGACATTTTCTTTTTAAAATTTCAGTTTTTATTCATATTTTAGATTAGTTCTTTGAGAATTTCAGGCAATGTATTTTAATCGTATTCACCCCAACTCCTCCCAGATCCACACCCCCTTCCCTACCCACCCAACTTCATGTCCTGTTTCTGTTTTGAAACCCATCAAACCAGTTCCTACTGCCTATATATTCTGAGACATCGGAGCCTCCACTGGAGCAGCTTCTCCTTACCAGGAGAAACACTTCTTTGTTTCTGTTTTCAAGACAGAGTTTCTCTGTGGAACAGCTCTGGTTGTCCTAGAACTTGCTTTGTAGACCAGGCTAGCTTTGAATTCACAGAGATTCTCCTGCTTCTGCCTTCTGAACGCTGGGATTACAGGGGTGTGCATGCACCACAGCCAGTCAGTGAGAAAGACTCCAAAAGAAAACTGACTCTCCCTTTCCAAAAGTTCCTCAGCTAGTAGTGGGATTTAGAGGTACCTGGCTTCTCTGTGCTGGGATCTGGTCTGGCTTGAGCTCGCAAAGGTCTTGGGCCTGCTGTCACAACCCCTGGGAGTTCATATGTGCAGCTGCCTTCTCTGTTCTGAAGACTCTGCTTCCTTGTAGCCATTCACCATCTCCGGCTCCTACACCTTTTCTTCCCCGCCTTCTGAAATGATCCCTGAGGCTTGATAGGAGGGGCATGAGACAGACATCCAAGTTAGGACAGAACATTCTGCAGTTGCTTATTCTCTACACCTGTCACCGTCTACTTCACGAAGAACCTTCTCGGATGATCTGACGAGGGTTGAGATAGATGATATAGGTATAGGTAGATATATGTCAGATGATTTTATACTGTATCCATTTAGCAGATGATTTAGGGTAGGGTTACTGTTGCTGGGACACTTCCATATCTCTGTTCACCATCAAAGGAACTTAGGAACTCAAATACAACAGGAACCTGGAGACAGGAGCTGATGCAGAGGTCATAGAGGGGTGATTCTTACTGACGTGCTCAGCCTGCTCTTATAGAATCCAGGACTATCAGCCCAAGGCTGGCACCACCCATGAAGATGGCTGAGCCCTCCTCCATCAATCACTAAGGAAATGTCCTACAGCTGGATCTTATGAAAGCATTTTCTCTATTGAAGTTTAATTCTTTCAGTTAACTCTAGTTTGTGTCAGATTGATATAAAACTAGGCAGTACAGCAAAATAATATCAATAAATAATCCTCTAGGGCCTATGACCTGTACAGTTGTTGCTAACAACTGTGTTATGTTCTATGACTCAAGTATGTGGTGTCTTCAGTCAGTGGGGTCTTACTAACAACTTCTAGAGGGTAGCTAAGAGCAATGGCAGCATCTTGTAATGTCTCTGGGAGGTCTATGAGGCCCCACTGACCAACAAGTCAAAGAACTAATCCACTTCTGTCATAGGGCATTTCATTTCATAGCCTATGGTGTCTAGATGAAGCATTGCCCCTGTTCCCACCATGATAAGGTAACTCTATTTTAACTCTTTAGAAATGTGCATACGTATGTTTTGAAGCTTCATAGTCTTTTAATGTTAATTTCCCCTCTCTATACTCTCTCCTTTACTCTGCATTCTCAGCAGTTTTATGATAATGGCAAAGCTGGGTGAGTGTGCAACGATCCTCCTGTGGCTCCTCGGTGAAGCTGCTCCACTGTAGGGCCTTGTCTCCATGTGGCACCTTTGCTATGGCCCATGAAGGAGCTGTCACTTACTCTGTTATGAGCCATAGCCTAAGATGGACTCACTCTGGGTTTGAGGTTATGTGGGTTTGGGCAGAAGGTGCTGCCCTGTTCCTTCCTTATGACAACACACAGCAGTGCTGCTGCCCCAACTTCCCCATGCTCCACCTCCTCCGCCTTCCTGTGACGCTGGTAACCATGGCTCTTTCCTGCCTCACAGTAGCATTATTTTCTATAATGTCACCTACCTGTGATCACACAGTCTGCAGCCTTTGTAGACTGGCCCCTTTCACTAGTAGTGTGAACTTCCGTTTTCTATATCGTTTTATAGCAGACAACTTATTTACACAATTGCTTGCTCCTTGGGCTGGAGGCTCCCGCCAAGGGGCTGTTGAATCTACCGGTACACTAGCCAGACACACAACCCAAGTGAATGGATTCCTCAACCTTGTTTCACAGACGCTAGAGGGCACGTAGTGGGTCACACAGTGATCACTCTCAAACCCATGATCCAAGCCCTGGACCTCTCATGCCACTAGTGCTCCATGAGGCAGCAGTACACAGCTATTTGAAATCTAGGCTCTCTCAGCCCCTCTGGACTCCTTGCAAGTAGATCTTGCTTCGACATTGTTTGACCGTCCACAGCGTTAGCCTGATGCTTTGATCAATGATACAACTGGTTATCTTTGAGAGAAATCAGAATTTCTAGCTTAAGAAAGAACTCCAGATTACAAGGTCTCATTCTCAAATGCCAAACCTTCTGCCAGCAGTATTTGTCCCCAGGAGGAGCCCCACCCCACTTAGGAACAGGAGTTGAAAAGGCTATGTGGCTTATATAGTCTGCTTTGAAAGCCAGAACCTAAAGGTCGGAACACGCAAACACCCAGCATGGCCCATCCCACACGCTCTCTGGGACCACCAATCTAGGCCATGGAAGATGTGGGGAGTTGGGCCAGCGTGACCTGGAACATAGGTGAAAAGCAACAACTCCAG
Source organism: Dicrostonyx torquatus (assembly GCA_028555095.1). Taxonomy (NCBI): domain Eukaryota; kingdom Metazoa; phylum Chordata; class Mammalia; order Rodentia; family Cricetidae; genus Dicrostonyx; species Dicrostonyx torquatus. Next base: position 1,126,108 of record JAQHUG010000146.1, on the reverse strand, counting down.
TGACATAGTCTTCCCATGATTCAGAGGGCGGAAGTGACCCTGGGACAAGGACAGAGGGCACCTTTGCAGAGGATCTTTGAGCTGCATCCTGCTAAAAGAGAAGACAGCTTCAAGCTCTGCCTCTCAGATGAGAGTCACCCTTCTATGTGACATTTCAGAGCCATCTTCCCCTCCCTGTGTGATCTGGACTGAGAAAACGGCATCTGTCCTCTAATTTGCCATCACCCAGGCCAAGCACTGTAATGAGAGCTAATGGGTGTCTCTCCCGGACTTCTCCCTGCCAATGAGGTCAGCAGCACAATTCTTTTTGGGGGAGAGGAAACCTGAGGTCTAGCAGGTCCGCACGGTGCATCCTGGGTAATCCAGCCACAAATGGGACCGTATCAAAGCTGTCAAAGGTATCTGTGAGTTGAAGTATGAAACCTGGATTCCAGGTGACTGGTGCTTTCCCACATACCCTCCATTGGCCTCCGGGCGGCTAATGTTTATCCGGGCGTGGGTACCCAACCACTGGACAGATTAATCCCATATGAGAGCCTTCTAAAAATAGAATTAAATCAAGAAAGCAGCTATAAAGTGACACTCATGCACATCAACCCAGGCCATCCTGCACTGCCCACTTGGGCACCTCTTAGGAGCCCGTATGAGTTTGTGCACCCCTTGTGACCCCTGCTAGGGATTAAAGGCATTGTGCTGAGGAAGCTGTCTGGCTTTCTGACAAACTAATTAGCAAACCTGTCCTGAGCAACCACCAAGTCCCTGGCCCCTCAGGCACGCAAGCAGACATAGCCAGGTCTCATTGGAATTTATTCTGGTGGTGGATATTTTTCCGCAATCTTTGCTCGTTTCCACACCTAAGAACTTGGAGGTACAAGCTTGCACCTTCCTTTAGTGTCTGAGAGATGCCATCAGATGCAGACTCTTCCCAGGATGGAAGTTGTTTGAAATTGATGACATGTTAATCAATTCAAGTCATGGGTGACTGTGTAGTCAATGGCTTCTAGCTTAAAGTCACAGTTGGATGGTGCTCAACATTGCTCCGTTGGCATAGTCAGTCAAACTGCAGTGTGGGACGTTCATCTGTCTATCAGTCTTCGATTCGCTTGGTATGCGGATGCTAAGGGACAATTCTGGATAGGGTTGTCTGCACTCATGTCTCCTGGAGAAAGGTAAGGATTCAGGAGAAAAGATTCAAAGAGCCGCAGCCTGCTGAAGCCAAATTTCAGCACAGCCGGAGGCACCACATTTGTAAATAAATGAGATTGCACAGGAAGTTGGATCTGAATCTCCACAACAAATGTCTCTTTGCAGGCCTGGAACTGGCCCACACCTTATCACAGTCTGATCTTGTTATAAAACCACCACCAGATAGCACCTGGACCTCAGAGAAAAGGTAGTGCGGAGCTTGGCCCACACTTACTTCAAGAAGGGAACAAGCTACCATCATGTCAGGGATCAACAGCTATAAAACCAAGCTCCCCATTCTTAAGGACATAGAACAGAGGCACAAACTGCATTCCCCAGACCCTGGTCTGCTGGTTTCACCTGGGGACATCTATATGGTAACTCTGAACTGCCAGACAGGCCAGTGATGGGGCTTCACAGACAAACGAGGTTCCACTGGTCACCATATACCCTCTCATTCTCCAGAAGATAGAAACAGAGTTCACGCTGTGAGGGGAATCATCCAAGAGGCTGGATGGAAGCCCTCAGAGTCAGATGAATGAATAGGAGAAGGCCTAGAAGCAAGGATGTGCATGCCTTCTGCATGTCTGTTGAGTTAGACTTTTCTAAGAAAATGACAGAATCATATTGGCAAGAAAATACAGTATCCCATACAGAGAGATCTCGTGTGCTTTTTACTCAGTTTCCTCTAAGGAACATTTTATAAAACAGTGGTGGTCCATGGTCCATAACATAGACAAGATGTCAATACTGATAAAAATTCAGAGACAGAGCCTCTCCATCACTCAGCAGTCCCCCCCAACCCACAATTGTTTTCTTATAACCCACCTGCCTCCTTCTTATCTCTCCACCCTTCTGGAACCCTTGTAACCAGCAAACTATAGTGTCTCTAAAATGTCAGCTTGAGGTTGATAATAAATCAGATCATAATATCCTAGTTTTATTTTTGTGACTGTGACAAAATAAATCCTGGCAAAAAGTAATAGAGAAGAGGAAGAATTAATTTGTTTTCTTAAATTTCAGGCTACAGACCGTCATTGTGGGGAAATACGGGCAGAAGCTTCTAGCAGTTGCTCACATCATATCCAAGTCAAAAGCAGAGAGAAACGAAAATATATATGCTTACTTACTTACTTACTTAATTCTTACTTAATTGATTGCCTGTGCTCAGCTAACTTTCTCCATTCATACAATTCAGAACACCCTGCCTGGGGAATGAAGCTGCCCATAGCGGACTGGGTCTTCTCATGTCAATAAACTTAAAACAACTCCCCTATAGACACAGTCACAGGTGAACCTCATCTAAATAATTTGTCATGATCCTAGGCTGTGTCAAGTTGATTATTAAAATTAACCAGAATGTGTAGTGTATGCATTCTTCTGGAACTGGCTATTCTTTTCTTCACACAGCATATACTCCGGGAATTTACAAAATCTGTATATAATATCAGCTCACTCCTCCTTACCACTGAGCAAGGGCCCACAGTGTGCTGAGATCATGGTTCCTTTACCAGTTGCCAATGAGAGGACATCTCGGCTTTCCTAAATATGTCACCACATGTTTGTGAATGTCGATCTTAATTTTCCCAAGGTAAGTACTCAGGAGAGCAGTTGCTGCATTGTATGGGAGGGAAGTATCTGGCTCTATAAGAACACTGGGCTTCTCTCTATCAGCTGCTCTGTCTCCACCCAGCATCATCCCCAGTGCTTTGAGTTGTCAAAAATCATGATTATTCCTGTAGGTGTGATATGGCGCCCGATAGATAATAGATTGAACATAGATAGTTACATAGATAGGTGATAAATGAATAATACATAGATAGATAGAAAGATATATGATAAATAGGTAGGTAGATAGGTAGGTAGATAGATAGATAATGAAGTAGAGGCTGATGATGGATAACAAATAGATGACAGATGATAAAAATTGATAGATTGATTAATAGATTTTTAAAAAATTTTTTTTCATTGATTGGCACAGGGCAGGGTCTAAAGTCAGAACCTCCTGAGCAGCCACTGGAAGTCTCAGTGTCATGGAGCAAGGGGCTGTTCCAGAGCTGACCCACATTGGCCCCTGATGGAGTTTGTACCCCCGAGGCTTTTGAAAACAAAGCAAATGAAGAGGGGTGGTTGGCAGTGCTAATCCAGGATCTGGAGACACTGTAATTAAGGCATCAGGGAAGTGACAGTGAAACACTGTTTTCTCTTATTGTAGTTAGCATTGGTAGTGACAGTCCCCGGTCCTATGTTTTTGTGGTATGTTGCATATCACAAGCCCCTAGAAGCTCATGATCAGCTTACACATCTGTGCAGCTCACAGAGGATGGGAGGAGACCTTGGACCAAGAACTTGGCAGGAAACTGAGGCCAGGTGGGGAGGTGTGAAGCCTTTTCTTTCTTGTTTTGAGGTTCTAATTTGCCTAGGTGTCAGCATGAAGACAGAGAGGCTGGAGTCCTGACACACCCCTGCCATACAGCCACATCGTCTTACAATCTGGGTGGCTATTTCCCTTCTGATTGGTCCTCTTTGTGGTTCCCTGTATGTGTTTGGACATACACAGGGCAGCAGGAAGGGTCTGGCAGCCATTCTGCTACTATGGGAGTGCCTGACATGTTTCCAACCCCAGCTCTGGTTATCCCAGACAGTGGATATTTTCCATTAGTGGAAAGAAGAGGTAACACTGTATGAAGTCTATGCAGCATGCTGGGGAGTGGTCTCAGAGCCCCCTTGCTCACACAGGTAGCTCTGGCCACACTGATGTCCATCGAAAGCCCATCAGTATGGGTCATTAACAATCCCCAAAGGCACTCAATTAGGAGCCCTGTCTTAGCCTTACATGCACTCCATCCTATCCTCACATAGAGTAGCTTATGGGAAGTCTTTCTGGAAGCCCAGGAAGTTTCAGACCTGTTGTGGTAGCCTCTGGCTCTGTGCGGATACCCTGGGCTTCTGCACATGGCCAAGCTTTGGGGGAGCCTTATAATCAGCCTGAGATTTTATTTTTTAAAATGTTCAGTGGTGCTCTCAAAAGCTTCTATGTGAAGGATATATGTGGTTCACATTTGATTTCTGAAATCAAGGTCTCCTGAGGTAATGAGAATCATATATAACTAAGGTAAAGAAGCAGCTCAGGAAGCAACATCATTATAAATATCTTCCCCACATGATTCTTCCTGATAGAAACTCTGGGCAGTATGTTATATGAGCATACCCTTAGTGTGGCCATCTCCCAGCTCACCTACTGTGATGGTTTGAAAGAAAATGGTTCCCATAGGGAGTAGCACTATTAGGAGATGTGGCCTTGTTGAAGTAGGTGTGGTCTTGTTGGAGAAAGTGTGCCACTGTGGAGGCAGGTTTTGAGATCTCATATGTGCTCAAGCCATGTCCAGTGAGGCAGGTCACTTCCTGTTGCCTGGGGTCAACAGCTCCTAGTCTAGTACCATGTTTACCTGCATGCTGCCTTACTTCCCACCATGACAATAATGGCATAAACCTCTGAAACTTTAAGCCAGTCCCAATTAAATATTTTTTTTGTAAGGGTTGCCATGGTGTAGTATCTCTTCATAGCACTAGAAACCCTAACTAAGACAAAAGTTGGGACCAGAGACTGGGGCATTGCTGTGATAGGCCTGACCATGCTATTGTTTAAAGGAATATGCACCTTAGGACTATGGATTAGAAAAGCAGTTGAACACTTTGGCCATGTGGTTCTGGCTTTAGAATCAAGGATAGAAGGAAAGCGTTATAGAACTTTCTTCTGTGACCAAGGAAAGCTGCTGAGGCCAGGTATGTGTCAGGGGTGTCCCTGACTGGAAGCCTATAGAAGTCATAGTATAAAGCTATCAAGTTGAAGCCTGGACTGCCTTTGGAGACCCCAAGATGTTGGAGGTTCCAGAGCCATGGGATACTTGCTAAGGAGAACAGCTAACATGGAATGGAACCAGTCCAAGAGAAAGAAGTATGTTTCAGTCAAGAAAGCAGAAAGGAATTGGAAATCTGAAGAGCATTTTGATATCAGACTTGGGGATGAAGAGTTTGGGGTTTTCCAAGCTGTTTTTAAGTTTTGCTTTGGTCCAGTAAATTCTCACTATGTTCCCTTTCCTATGTTTTGGAATACTAATGTATGTCCTGTGGAATACTAATGTATGTCCTTTGGAAGCATGTGATTTGCTTTTTGCCTATGGATTTTTTTAACAGAGGATTGCAGTTAAGATGCTGTGGGACAATGATCTTGTACTCTGTAAAGATTTGCCATTTTTACTGGTTTAATAAAGTGTTGATTGGCCAGTAGCCATGCAGGAAGTATAGGATGGGTGACCATAACAGGAGAATTCTGGGAAGAGGAAAAACTCAGTCTGCAATCATCACCCAGACCAAGAAGAAGCAAAATGAGAATGCCTCACTAATAAAAGTTACTAAGCCATGTGGCTAACACAGACAAGAATTATGGATTAATTTAAGATATAAGAGCTAATAAAAAGCCTGAGCTAATAGGCCAACCAGTTTATAATTAATATAGACCTCTATGTGTTTCTTTGGGACTGAATGGCTCCTGGACTGGGCAGGACAGAAACCTCTCTCAACAAATGGCACCAACATGGTCAATTCCATCCACATAAAACATGAGAGAACTTGGGAAGTAATTCTAGATACAAAATAACAAAGTTATGCATGGCTTCTTGATAGCAACATTTTCTTGAGTGGGCTCTGTTTGCTAGAGGCAAGCATGTCTCATTTAAGAGAAGCTTCCTGACTCAGCTTTAGCTGCAAAAACCTTGCAGCTCTTTTAAGAGGACCTACCACCAAATACTTAAATGGTGTTTATGAATAGCTGACAGCATGCTTCTTGGTGGTTACAAGGACCTTGAAACTCCATAGAGTTGTGACAATAAACATGGCTTAAACATGGCTCCTGCCAGTAACTCCACCATGAAGTTAAACTCTCAGAAAGCTAAGAAATGGGGTGGATCCAGCAGTCAAAGTCATGGCTTTAATCCTAGCCATATCATTTAGCAAATTAAAGACTCATGTGATCAGAAAAAGAGATATATAGTGAAGATAAATTCAGATGAAAAGACAACTCTAAATGGTTTACCTTGCGTTAAAAATATATGTAGGCTTGGGAGAGAAAAGAGAAAGGATGAAGTCCTTAAAAAAAAAAAAAGAGTAGTTGGATGTGGTGGCACACACCTTTAATCCCAGTACTTGGGAAGCATAGGCAAGCAGATCTCTGTGAATTCAAGGACAGATTAGCCTACAGAGTGATTTCTGGGACAGCCAAAGATACACACAGAAACCTTGTCTCAAAAAAAACCAAAACTTAAAAATAAAAATAAAAGAAATATAGTTTAAAATAAAGCCACACAAAGATGGAAAATACACAGAGAATCTGGATACTGTATGTTATTGTGTTGTCTTTGAATTATTTGATGACTGAGGAAGGATCAACAATTGTCAAAAGACATTTGATTATAAATGCTGCTAGATTAATCCAACATATATATTTTGAAAATGCCTTGACTTCAATTTAAGTCAAAAGTTGTTACTTTGGAGAAGAGGTTTTGCTTTTGTTTCCACAGGAAATGAGAGGCTGTGGATTCATTCTGGGTTAAGAAAAATCAGGTTTGACCAAGAAAGACTCCCTGGAAAATTTCAGATAGAAGCAGATGGCCCAGATGATCCAATATTTCAGAGGACCTCTGCTGGAGTTTCCTCAGAGTTCTACATGCAGAACAGCCTCAAGATGTTGGGGGAGATGATTAAGTCTCATAAAATATTCCAGTTAGGACTTGTCCATAATTCTAAAATTTTCTTTAGGTCCCAATAAGATTATAAGCACCCACAATCAGCAGGAAGTAACCTAGAAAACTATGCCCACATTCTCAAAAAGATGAATTATGGATGTTTGTCTGTTTAGAGTGTTGGTTACAAGTTGTTATGGGAAAAGGCCAGGACAAAAGCTAAACAAAGGAGATTAGGTTCATAGTTCTTGATTTAGAGAAAAAAAAAAGGAGGGAAGAGCTATGGGACAATGGTCTTGTACCCTGTAAAGATTTGTCATTTGTACTGGTTTAATTAAGTGCTGATTGACCAGTAGCCAGGCAGGAAGTATAGGCAGGGTGACTAGAACAGGAGAATTCTGGGAAGAGGAAAGACTCAGTCTACAATCATCACCCATATCAAGAGGAAGCAAGATGAGAATGCGTCACTGATAAAAGGTAACAGACAAGAATTATGAGTTATTTAAGATATAAGAGATAATAAGAAGCCTGAGCTAATAGGCCAACCAGTTTATAATTAATGTAGACCACTGTGTGTTTCTTTGAAACTGAATGGCTGTGGGACTTGGTGGGACAGAAACCTTTGTCACCATTAAGAGACTGCATGAATCTCAGAAGACACTTTGAATTTTAAACTTTTAAATAAGTTTGAGATTGATATAGACATAGACTATGGCGACTTTTGAGGTTGGACTGAATGCATCTTTGCATTGTGATATGGCTACAAGCCTTTGAGGGCCAAGGAATGGAATGTGGTGGTTTGAAAGAAAATGTCCCCCAAAGGGAGTGACACTATTAAGAGTTGTGGCCTTGTTGGAGTGAGTGTGGTCTTGTTGGAGGAAGTGTATCACTGTGGAGGAGGGCTTTGAGGTCTCATATATGCTCTAGCCATGCCTGGTGAGACAGACTACTTCCTGCTGTCTGCAAGTCAAGATGTAAGACTCCTGGCTATTTCTCTGGCACCATGTCTGCCTGCACACTGCTATACTCTCAGCTGCCATATTCCCTGCCATGATGATAATGGACTAAACCTCTTTAAATGCAAGCTACCCCAATTACATGATTTTCCTTTATAAGAGTTGCTGTGATCATGGTGTCTTTTCATAGCAGTAGAAACCCTAGTTAAGACACCCACAATCCTCAGAGTCATCTAACCCAGTACCCTTTCCTGTTCTGAGTTCTGGGAATATTTCACCTTCAGGCTAGATTAAATGGTGGACTCCAAGAAAAGATGTGTTCACAACCTAACCCCTGAGCCTTTGCATGTGATCTTGATTCTGCAAGGTGTTGCTAAACTTGAACACCACCATCGGCACAAGAATTCCCAGCATGGGAAGATGGAGGAAAGTGTGGCTACATCTTTGCTATCCTGGAGTCACCATAGTCTGGAGATAGCCTGGGATGGATTTTTCTCCCGAGTCTCTAAGAGGGGCCAACCCCAGACTTCAGATCTTCACCCCCACTGTCTCCATAGTACTAGGGAACCACAATTACTGTTTTAAATTAGTTTGTTTAAATGAATATGCATGACAGTCCTGGGCAAGTGACATACCCTTAATTCCAGAGCCTGAGAATCCATATCCTATGATGGTTGCTTACTGGGTTCTTTATAACTGCCTGGCCTGTAAGACTGCAGTGCCCTGGTGGACAGTCTGCCTGGCTCAGAGTAGACACTCAGTCCTATGCCCTCTGTGTGCAACTGAGAACAGTGCTCCTGTGACTGACAGTTCCAAGGTTCTGTCTGTTCTCTGGCTGCTGGGGACCAACTCTGCATATCAGCTTTGCCCCTTTCTTGACTGTGCAATTTCTCACTCTTTGTTGACAGATGTCCTGACTTTGCTTCTTGTTTAATCCCTTAGCAGGGAGGTCCTGATGCCCCCGATTCCCTCATGGGGAAATGATGCTGGCCGAGTGACCATCCTCACACTTAATGAAGATGCTGATGAAGAGGAAATAAAATTTCTTCTCGAGGTCACAGGCTAAAAGTTGCTGAGCAATGCTCACAACACCCCAGAGCATCTGCGCCAAAGCCTAGGAAGTCATGAGGGCTAGACCCATGTGGGTGTCACATATCAGGCCAGGCTGACTCTGGAAGCCAGCCTGTCCATGTTCAAATGGCACGCCTGCATCCAAGCACATGGTGACAAACCGCTGCCAGGAGCGAGTGGGAAATTTCTGGACTCCTAGCCCAGGAGTCAGATCCTGGTAAACTCTCTGCCAATCTTGAAGTTCTTTACTTGAATTAGGGCCTAGTACCCACTTTTGAAAAATTGCCATTGTTGTTTGTGTGGAAACTGAAAATTCTTGGTGCGTCTCCATAGGAGACCTTGGAGCTGTTCAGGAGGAAGACGAAACAGCACAAATTTTAAGAAAATGTGATATTTAAAAGGCAGTTGGTCTTCAGTCAGAAAATTTGACATTTTAAAGCCACCTTCAATTTTTCTAAAAGAAAAATTTAAAAGGTCTATTTCTGCCTAGAGAGAAAAATGTATATAACAGGGAATTTTGCCTGAGAAAAGTTGCATTTTCATTTTCTGCCTTTGTGAAGTTGAAATCCAGGAGAGAAGGTGAGGCTCTGCCAGGATAGATGGAGCTAGAGGGCAGGGAGGGAGAAGAGGTGAGGGAGTGAGGGGGGAAGAGGAGGGTGAGGAGGGCCCAGGGCTTCTCTGAACCACAGAGCCTGGCTGACCACACACTGAACCTGTGGACACTACCCGAAATAAAACAGTGAAAATCTCTGTAAATTAGAGTCCCTCAGGTGGAGATCTCTGTAAAATGCTCTAACTAGAAGCTGCTTCTGGAATCATGGCGCCAGGCTCATGGTTTGTGCTGTTGTTTTCTTTGGCTTTGTTTCTGCTGTTGGAATACTACCCCCCCCCCCCAGCACTCCCAGGTCCTGGGTGGGAGGAGCTACCCCGGGTTCAAAGTGCCTGAGAGGTCAAGGAGGGAACTTTATCTCCCAGTGGGAACAGCTACGTCTTCAGATGGCCTGCCTGGATTTGGCAGACTTCCTTGAGAAGACAGATGTCCCAGATGTCACCCTCCCAGCTAGTCCAGAGGCTTTGAAGTGTGAGTGTAAGCACATCCCTGGCCCACAGCTTGCTGCTGGACATGGGGATAAAACGGTGTGGCCTTGAGTTCTCCAAAGTCTTTCCCTGTCTCTCTTCTGGGTGTGCTGGAGACACTGATCATACTTCCTGTAGGGTGAGACACTCGTTACTATACACAGTGCCCTGATGCACAGAAGTCAGTGAGTGATACTGTCACACTCAGAGGGGACGACAGCAAGCTGACTGTCCACACCAGAACACAGATGTTTTCAGCTTCCAAAGAAAGATGGCCACCTCCCCAGCCTTCTGCTCTTGGATGACTAATGACAGATACTTGTTTAATGTTAGTCACGTGACATGGGAAATGTTGATATCACCCTGCAGAATATACAAAGTAAATGACTTATTTTTAATGTTTTTTTATTTATTTTGATTTTTATTGCGCTCTCTATTTTTCTCTGCTTTCCTCCATGCCTCTCCCCTCCCCTTCAACCCTCTCCCAAGGTCTCCATGCTCCCAATTTACTCAGGAGATCTTGTCTTTTTCAACTTCCCTTGTAGATTAGATCTATGTATGTCTCTCTTAGGGTCCTCATTGTTGTCTAGTTCTCTGGGATTGTGATTTGTAGGCTGGTTTTCTTTGCTTTATCTTTAAAAACCACTTATGAGTGAGTACATGTGACAATTGTATTTCTGGGT
>JAQHUG010000146.1:1095526-1114710 GCA_028555095.1 Dicrostonyx torquatus | reverse complement strand
ATTTTTTAATTGTTTCTCTCAGTATCTGTGCTGCTGGGGTTATATTTAGGAAGTAGTCTCCTGTGTCAATACATTCAAGTGTACTTCCTACTTTCTCTTTTTAAGAGACCCATAGAGCAGGAGAGGAAGATTTACATGGGCCCCATGGAAACATGGGAACACACATTGAAGGCACCCTGCTTTCTCTTCAACATCTCAATCAAGGATGTTGGTCAAAGCATGAATGAAACACAGGTGCTTTTTAGTCTGGAGAAGGATTCCAGGCAATCCACTGTGGTAGGAAATGGAAAGGCACTAGCCGGACATTGCAGAAGGTCCCACTCTGACGATAGAAAGGGACAGGAGCTCCACTGTAAAAACATGGCCCCCAGTACAGTGGCTTGTGTCCTGTGGATCTTCTTGGCTCCTGAAGAATGTAGCATTCCCACTATGAATGGAAGAGGTAGCATTTCCTTCCAGGAGGTGGGGAGGATGAGGTGAGCCAAGCCTGGACCTTTAATTACCCATGTGAGAAAGTCCAGTATCCTCTGCTGGGCTGTTAAACCTTGGTGTTTCCCCCACCTTTTCTGTCTCAGCCCCTGGAGCTCCCTTTCCATGCCCCTCCCTCTAGTGCCTGGCATCCACTCGGGGAGTCCCCTCCACTCTGCAAGTTCTTCTTCCATCTCACCCTGTTTGATCTGTCCCCATCCCTCAAGGCTCCACATATACCTGGACTCCTCCCCAAAACATCTTCCTCCCAGGATGCACTTGTGAACCAAACTGATCTGGATTTGCAAAGTCCACAGCATTTGATTGACTCTGCCTGGTGCCAGCCAGCCCCATGTGTACCACAGTCCTTAAGGTACCATCTGTCTCCCCATCTCCTATGCCTCCCACCCAGCAAGGACCTGGTGGCTAGTCTTTAGATTGAGTCAAGGCTTCCCTTTCCCATACCATGAAATGACAGGCACCTTGACCTTTGGCACAAACCCCTGTTTCTCCTGTAGCCCCTGGAATAAGAGAATGACACAGCAGGTTGTTAATGTCCCTTGTCCCCACCCAAGTTCTCACATGCGCTAGCAGTGAGCACTCAACCCAACCTTCCCACTACTTTAACAACTCCTAATTCATAGTTAAGAAAATTGATTGGACACCCAGATTTCTACATTCTCCACCAAATAGCCTGCAAACACGGATGACTGAAGAAGTTAAGCCAGACAGACTTGGCCTGCAGTCAAGGGCTCTGTTGTCTGCCATTCGTGGTTGGCTCTCCTACTGAAATTGCATCCTTTGCACTGACCGGATCTCACCTGATGCTGACTCAAACTGTCCCCAAGATGAGGAGAACTTTTTATGTGTGCTCTGACCCAGGCATGGCCGAGAGGAGTTCCTTAATTGGTATTTTTAAATGAGTAAGCAAATAAGTGGTTGAGACCCCAAGTAGAGGCAAGCAAGGGCTGACCGCTTGGATGTGAAGAATGAAAGGAAAGCTGAAGGGGAACATACAAGATGAAGTAATCCCACACTAGCTCCAAGAGAGAAAGAGAGAGAGAGCGCGCGCCAGAGAGAGCCAAAGAGAGTGGTAGCCCACACCTTTTAGTACCCAAAGCCACACCCAATCTCTCAAAGGCCATTGGCTGAAGGAGGGTTCCCCATCAGAAAGCCCCAAGGATCTAAGCAGTTGAGATTTTAATATGCATCCCAAATGGAAGTACTGACTCATCACAGAAGAACGTACTCAAAATCTGGGCAATAAGAACTTGGGTAAAAATATTTTACATCAAACAGAAAGTGTGGAGGAACCAGGAACAAGCAAGAATTACAGGGAAATGATGAAGCGCATGTTTAGGAAACTCACGGTCAACATCCATTTCAGACAGGGAAAGTCCCTTCCACCATATTCACAGAGGAGGTAGCAAAGCCTCCCAGGGTGAAGTGTGAAGTGCAAGGCCACGCTGAACTCCAGGAGGATAAAGGACGTTGCCTGGTTACTCCTTGATCTCACAGCACAAAACTGCAAGAACATCCCAAGTGCCAGCTCTCCTGGTGACCACAACCCTTACAGCAATTACACAGGATGCACATGCTTGCCCCAAACACATCTCCACAGATCATTCTCTAGCCTAGGGGTCTCTGGAGCTCTCTCTTGTCAATATGGATGGCTTGGATTTTAATTATTCTGAAAAAAAATCAGGAGGACTTTTGGGGTACTGTGCATTGCAATCTCTGCACCCCACCAGCTTTGCCCACACTGCCTCTCTGTCTTATTTCCATGCGCTGGTTGTAGGTTTTTGCCTATAAGCCTTGACATAAGATGACAAGCAAGATACATGGAGTGTTATCCTTGTTTGCTGTTGCATTGTGTGTGTGTGTGTGTGTGTGTGTGCATGTGTGTGTGTGTGTGTGTGTGTGTGTGTGTGTGTGTGTGTGTGTGTAAAGCCACCTTCTCTGTGGATGGTGTTTCGAGCCAGGAATAATAAGCTCCTATATTGCCAATGGGAACCAGTTTCTAGTGCAGCCCTGAGCACCCATGGCTTCCTGGCATGAGAATCCCATGGGAAAGCAGCCAGAGCCTGTGTTACACTTATTCCTTCTTATTCCTTTTCTAGGAAGGCATGTGAGGTCTGCCTGTGACGTCATAAGAAAGATTGTGCTGCCCTGAAGGAGACCATCCAATGACAGCGCCAACCTGAGTCACAGCTCCCTTCAAACCCAACATTGCCTAGCATAAGCCCTGAGGATGACTTCCTATCAGGAAGATGGGCCTGGGCTGCTCTGCTGGGGCCTGTAGATGGACTGATGGATGCGGACACCCCAGCTAAACTAGGGAGCTGTTTCCAAGACTTGCTTTAGAAAGTTGAATTCTACATATCTAACTCAGCACATGGGACACATGATAGAGAGCAGAGAATAAAAAAACTAACCACAGCTCTCTCTCTCTCCTCCTTCAGGGTACTGACACCAGTGCAGGCAAGAAAGGGCAGCACCCACCTTCACGGGTACCCTGATGTCAGGGTGCCAGGCATGTCTGTCACCCAGGTCTGCTCTAGCAACCTAGCACACAATACCACCATGTCATCTCATCTACTCCCCAGTTGTGGGGGTGCCTAAAAATGTCCCCATGTCATTGCTGAGGACATGAAGCCCGATGAGGTCATATGTTCTCTGCTCGGACCTTCTGCATCATGCCAGAATTAGAACTCCAGACAGATCCTGGTAAAACAACAGCTCATCCTCCCTGAGTCACTGACCAGGGTTGGAGAATGGTAACCATGGCCATCCCATCATCATGGTCCTGGGATTCTGCAAGTAAACAGAGTCAAGTCCAGCCTCTGTCCTCCAGTCAGGGTTTCTGATGAGGAGCTCCAGGGAGAACAGTCCACCACAATACCAAAACTGTGTGCCCTGCCACCAAGGACAGACAGATGAGTGCTTGGCATGCCAGGAAAGGAAAACCCTCTCTCCCAAGGTGTAGACACTCAGAGACTATGTAATGAAGCCATTCTGGAGTCAGGCTGATGGAACCTTGGAGAGGGCTGCCTATGGCCCAGGAAGTGTGCAGCCTGGATGATGTGGATGGGCTAAGAGTGTGGGAAAGAGGGAATACTGAGCCCATGTGGAGACCTTGTTCAGGAGGCAGTCGCTGCCTTCCTCCATATCTGTTCAAAGCCTCTAAAGATGAGTGCACACAGCACACAGTTCAAGGTTCAGAAGCTCAGCCAAGGAACTGGAGAGTCGCTACAGGCAGAGTCCCCTACCTGTGACCAGCACTTTCCGAGTGTGTCAACAGGCAGCGGTGGGCCATCTCCAGTGAAGTCAGCAAGGAGAAGTCGTACACAGATGGAGAACTTGCAGGTTCCTGAGCAGGGAGGGAGCTGGGGGTGGGGTGGGTGTAACTCTCTCTCTCTGGGTACAGGATTCTCAGGAACTAGAGTTCAGAGAGGTAGTGGGGAAAGAGAGGCTGTGGAGCTCCATAGCAGGGGAATGAGGTGGGACACCAAGACCTATACAGCTGGAAGGTAGCCTATCACCCATGAAGCTGTCAGCCAGGAGCCCATGGCCATCAGCTTGTCCGAGAGAGGGTGATTGAAGTGGCAGGATGCAGACGACATTGGTGGTGAGGTCAGCCAGAGAAGATCAGGCCTTAGGGAAGGCAGCTGCCTCAGAGAAGGACTGGAATGACCCTCTCCCATCATCTCAGCTCTTCTCTTACACGTCTTGAGGAGTTGGCAGTCTTGTCTCTGGAGAATGTGGAATGCTAGCAGACCATTGTGGGTTTATTGAGAATTAAGGGAACAGTCTGGAAAGGAGTGATGGTGGGCCATGCTGGGTAGATGGGCAGGGTACCAGCTGTTGATGCCCCTAGTCCCATACCCAGCAACTGTAGGTGCTGGATTTGGGCTGTCATCTCTCAAGTTGTCAGTGCTGCCAATCTCTCCATGCTTGTGTTGACACTCTGAACTTCATATCACCCTGCAGCTCCCTTGGGGGCAGGGGCTCTCATCTGTGTCCTCTGCTTCAGCTCCTGCCATTGTTTTCATTTTCCCTCGCTGCCCAGTACACGCACAATACCAAAGTTATGAGAAACTCTGCTGATGAAGATGGGGGCATGGCACACAGGTCCTCTGTCACCTCATTCCTCTCTTGAAACGTAGCATTCTGTTGTGCCAAGACAAGGAATCAGCTGTGTGTTCCGCTTTGGTAATAAGCAGGGTGCTTTGCGCCTGTTCTGAGCCAGGCTTGGGGGCTATTTTGGTCTCACCATGCCTTAAGTCCTTGCCACAAGCATGAGACTCCTATTCCTCTCATAGCCAGAATTTCCTGAATGGGGACATAGAGAACAGACATCCAGCCTGAAGCTGAGCCACCCATTCAACATAGTCAAGACAAGATGACCTCAGTTAAGCCGAAACACGGCAAACACATATGCATGGTACTAACTACGGGCTCATAATGTGTGACTCTGTCACATGCTTTAATTCGCCCAGACCCTATTTCTGTCATCTGGACCGCATAACTCAGCTGTCAGGCCTGGCTCTGTCTCATTGGAGAAACCTGGGCTGAAATAGCTTGTACCAACGTAGGCTCAACTGGTGCCATCATTATGTAGGTCTCTCTTAGGTGGCCATATTGTTGAGATTTTGTGGGTGCAGCTTCGTAGGTGTTTCTAGAAGACATTATCTTGCAGCAGGCAGCCTGGTCTTCTGCCGTCTTGCAATCTTCCCACTCATCTCTTCTGTATGCCTTCAGCCATAAGTGGGGAATCTGTATTATAGTTGTATCCATTGGGGCTGAACACTCCACGACCACTTAGTCTCTGCATTTTGACCAGGTATGTGGCCTTCTGTAACAGTCCCCATCTGCTGTTTAAAGGAAACTTCTTTGATGAGGGCTGAGAGCTGCACTTATCTGTGTGTATAAAGATAAACATTTAGAGTTTAGTTGGAGGTCATGAATTTGAGAGGGAGTGAGGGCTTGACACAAGAGGAGTTGGAAGGCGGAGGCGTAAACATAGTGCCCATGTATGAAGTTCTGAAAAACATAAACTGGATTTTTTAACAAAGGAGATCGTGTTCAAGCAGGCCTCATCCTAAATGGAGTTTAGACCTCGGCTGCTCTCTGATCTTGGCATTGCATTGTACGGGGAAGCTGATGGCACTTGTCCTCGCAGAACTATAGCTTCTAAAGATTTCCTTACTCCACAGCACAGGGGCACCTCTAGGCAAGGCTAACACTTCAGATGCATGGAATCAAAAGGATGTGTTCCCATAGCTCGTGAGAAAGCTGGACACCCAGACCTGCAGCAGAGTGGAAGTTCTCAGCTTCAGCATCCACAGGACAGGCCTGGATGCAAATAAGGTCAGCATCTATGGTCAAGAATGAAATGATACAGGTGACTCGGCCCAGTTTCAGTGGGCTTGTGTCATCAGGGTCAGGCCTTGAGAGCACTGTTTGTGATGGTGTGGCCCAGAATAGGGATATCAATGGACAGGCCCAAGAATCTTAAACCCCTTGAAAAATACCTGAACCCTAGGGTTAGCAGAGGAAACCCTTCTCTTGGACATCTGATGGCTAGAGACTGCCTTCACCTGAAGTTAATAACTCAGAGAGGACTCTCTCACCCACTGCGAGGGATCTGATAGCCCTCAATTCCTCCAGACAGCAATGAGGCCTATGGCACTCTCCAGACACTCTTCTAGCTACTTGTAACTGACTCTTGTGTCCTCTCTGCTTTGCTTGGCACTCTTTGCATGTGGCCCAGGACCCAGGTCAGGGTCTTCCAGCGATCCATTCCATCTGGAAGGGAGCAACTGTGTGGTTGCTGACTAACAGACCCTGTCAGAACCCAGAGCTTACATGCAGGAGTGACTAAAAGGCACAAAGGGTCTGGAGAGGCAGCAAGGAAGGTCATTAGGGAAGAGAAAATGGGTATGAGATCATTCGTCCTGGCTAAAGAAGGTCATTACACGCAGCCAGGGAGCTCCTTGAAGCTCGCAGACTGACAGACAATAGAACTGAAATAGAAAGTTGTCCTCTCTTTGAAGCAGAAGGGTGGGACCTGAGGGCCTAGCAGGCGGCATGGCAGGTGGATCTTTTCCTCAGGACTGCAGACATCATGTTTTCCACGGGGCTTGGCAGTTCCTGTATTCACAGCCCAGAGCTGGTCACTGCAGAGGCCGCCGTGGTATGAATGAGACACAGTGGAAGACATGATGTCAGAGCAGCTGAAGCCAGTGGTGTGGTGGGCCATGGATGCCCGATAGACACAATCCTCTCAGAGTACCTAGCCAGTGCAGCCATCAGTATCTTGACCACAGGAGGGCTCTTAGCTCATAGAATAGGGTGACATCTCATGTGGGGCACTACCCACCTACCAAGATTTGAAAACTGAGGAACTTCAAAGACTGACATCCACTGTCACATGGAAAATGGTGGGTATGGTGGAATTTGAGACCATTGCCACACAGGCAGATCCCTTTGTAGAACGTACCAAGGGCAGTGGAGAAGGCTTGACTGTGGTAGAATAAACAATAGCCCAGTGCTGAGAACCTGTACTGGTTGATAAAAAGCTGCAAGGAGCCTGCTTGTTGGGATGGTATACAGCAGTCAAACAAGGACTGCAGAAACTGTCCGTTTCTGTCAGTCACAGCATCTGACCCCACCCCTTCCCAGAAGGCACTGCTCTTAGCCCCATTGAGAGGGATCCTTTCTGATGAGACTCTGGGTTCTTGCTTTGCATTGTAGGATGCTGTGGTGTCCTGGGAGGAGCTCCAGAAAAACTGTTGAGACTCAGAAAGAGGAGGCTAGGGAGGTAGAGGCAGCACCAGGTTTCTTGCTGTGTCAGAGACACAGACTGAGGGTGACTTTGAGTTAGTTTGATGGCCAAGGCATCTCAGGGAGATGGGAGAGGGGTCTATGTCTGAGGCTCTGGCTTCTAAGGACATAGATGTCTCTGCTGGAGTCTCCTTGTCTAGGGATCTCTGGGAACTTCAGCACCGTCTCCTCGAGTTCAGTGTCACGGTGACTTTAAAAGTTGCAGGCTCACCAAGATTATGGGATTTCTGAATAGAAGGTGTTCACAAAATGAGGGCACCCTGCCCCTGCCGTCAAACAGAAGAGAGAGGAGCCACGAGGTTAATTAATTTTCTCTGGGGTCTCAATGAGAGTCAAGAGCATACTAGTAAGAAAATTCCTCCCTCGCTACCCAACAAAGGACACACTCTGTCTAGCTTGTATTCTTGACACCCAAGTGTGCCCACCACCTACCCCATCCATCTCCACCTGAAGGGACTGGCAAAACCCTGCAGTTGATGAAGGGATTCTATTGGGTCTTTGGATGTCTTTAAGTGAGGTTGGCAGTCCTTCAGAAATGGCTCTACTCTGAATCCACTGGAAGCTGTGAGAGTTCTTTCACAGAAGACGGCATGGCCTCCTTGCGCTTTGGAAAGAAGTCCCTACATGGTGGACAGGATGTTGTGGAGGGAACCCAGTGGGATATGGTTTGGGGGTCCCTGTATTTCATTAGCATTCTGGGCTCTGTAGCTTAAGTTACTGGATCAGGCATCTGAGCAGCTCCACTGAGTCTCAGAGTACTTCTGTCTCCATCAAGGTAGACAGGTTTAGTGTCTTTGGAAAGGGGAAATCATCAGAACACATAGTGAATAGCCAGGGGCATGGGAAGGACAAGGCAGGAAGGATAAAAGTGTGGTCTACCTTCATCACATGGTTCCCAGATATCCAGGAAGAATGATGTCTATCTGTTTACTACCAGAGTCAGCATGAGAGAAAAGGGTAATAGCCATAGTGTTTCTAAAATTTGCATCCTCCCATCCTCTTGGCTTGGTCAACCGTGTTCACTAGGCAGCCTTATCTGGTATGACCTGAAGGCCAGCACAGGTTTGCTTGGGGCCAACCCCAGTTGGGTATTAAAACTAACTTTCTTTCCACTTCTTATGGCCAAGGCCAGGGCTTGCTCTTCCTCCATCACAAGGCACTCTAGGAGCACTCACGTTTCTAG
The DNA here is from genome assembly GCA_028555095.1 of Dicrostonyx torquatus. Classification (NCBI taxonomy): domain Eukaryota; kingdom Metazoa; phylum Chordata; class Mammalia; order Rodentia; family Cricetidae; genus Dicrostonyx; species Dicrostonyx torquatus. The sequence continues at coordinate 1,106,213 of JAQHUG010000146.1, read as the reverse complement.
GATGAAGTGCACCCAGTGGGCACCTCTATGTGACGGGCGGAAACCCTAGACTGCAACTAAGGCCTGGCAAATAGTGGGTCTCCACCAAGCATCCAGTCAGCAATCCACGCCAACCTCTGGATTCAGCAGGAATGAGGTTGCATGCCTGTGTAGTCCGCCATGGGGTCTTGCCTCCTCTCCATGCTAAGGGCTTGAGCACCGGTTCCTCCTGTAGAAGCATCTCTCGTGGTTCTCTGGCCAGGGATGCAGTCTCAGCCTCCCCAAATCTCTGCCCATCCACACCTTGTCCACTGGCCCAAGTCCTCAGCATCACAGAAGGGAGAACTCCAGAGTTGAGGCTGCTTTCTTCTCCACAAAAACCTTCGCAAGCTCCATGCCCAAGGTAGATGATGGCCTCTCGTCCTCAGGCTGTGTTGGCTCACCTGAGCTTGCTTCTTAATATCAGTAATTAAACTGACAACTTCTCCTCATCGCGATTAAACATTCCCTCCACCAGGTTACTCATAATCCACCTATCATGGCCATAAATAAGCACTTTCAAACCCATGCCAACACGTGCCAGGCAATTATTTCTTTAGAACTTATGCCAGGAGAGAAGGGGGAACATAGAGTGGGGCTGACATCTCTGGTTGGCATATCTTTGGGTTGACACACTAGCTAGCCCTGTCATTCACGGGAGAAAGGACCTTTAAAAACCCCACTTCATCATAGACTCTACTACAAATGATTTAGCTGTTTACAGGCATCTGGCTACCGGCCCGTGTGCCTGAGCAGACCACCTGCTGGAGAGATTGCTCAGCTCCTCAGAGGGCTGAGAGTTTATAGATGAACATCATCAAGGCCCAAGTAAGTGGCAGTTTTCACACAGGACTCTCCCCAGGAGTCAAGTGTGAGAATATCCGTGGGCTCTCGGACAGATCCCTCATCTCCCTCATTAGCTGCCAGCTCGCTTCGTCCACTGTTGGAATGCAGCAGATGGGCTATAAAATATGAAGCAGCTTCCCAGCCTGCACAAACTCCAACCGCAAGGCAAATAAAGTCTGATTAATCACCTGGAACAGAAGCCGACACCTCCGGCTTATTGAAAGGGTGATCATTTCTGTGCATTGTAGAGAATCTTGTAGAATAGCAAAAAAAATAATAATAAAAAAATAATCCTTTCAATGGAGGACAGCTTCATGCTGAATAAGAGTGGAGGGGATCTGCCCTGACCTGCGCCTTGCTGGGACAGCCTGCTACATTCCTATGTTATCCCTAGGCTAGGAGTCTTGACCTCCTCCAGGGAAGCATTTGGGGAGTTATGAAGAGGAGAATGGGGAAAAGGAGGGTCATCACAGGGACTCCAGAGCACCGGACTGTCTTAAGAGCAGACCCCAAAATGCATGTGAGATGAGTGGTTACCCAGGTCCCCAGGAGACCAGAGCGACAGGAGGGGCTTTTCTGCAGAGAGAGCTGGGGTTTCCATGCTCGGTGGAGAGTTTGCCACCACATGTGGTGCTACCAGCACTGTGGTGCAGAGTCTTGACCTATAGGTCTTTAGTCAACAATATGGCCTGCTGTGGTGTCAACAGTGACCACCAGGATGTGGTTGCTATGGTTCCTAGGTTTCAGTGTCAAGGAACTGATGAAACCCCTAATACTACCTCATATTTTTCCCTACAAATGTCAGGACTGAGTCAACCTCTCAGCTCACACACAAGCCCTTACTTCTCTCTAAATTATTTTCATATTACAACTTGCAACAAGTGTGCGGCCTCAAGCAATTAAATACTTTCTCAGAGATTCAGAGACCAGAGGGCCACACTCCTCCTGCAGGCTCCAGGGAAGACCCCTTCCAGCCATTTCCAATTTAGTGGGCTCCTAATAGTCACAGCTTGTGGTACCCAGTTTCTCCCCATTTTACCTCTTCTTGTCCTCGCCTCCTCTACATTTCAAGTTTGCCTAGTTCAGGGAAACTTCACCTCGAGATCTATAATTATGTCTACAGGGACACCCAGGCAGAACCATGTCTTCTCTGTAGCTTTAACCAGCCACGGATCAAAAATGGCAACAGCCCTTCATGCATCGCATAGCTATACGGACATTGGTCCCATCAGAACCTAACATGTGCAGGCCTTGTCTCTGTTCTTCCAGGGGTCACAGTTGGGTTTCTGGGAATCAGGAATTTGGCAGCTGAATTGTCCCAGAGCATCACTCAGCTTGTAATGAGCTCTATGGCTGGCCAAGAGTGGTACCAACCTTTGTTCTCTCGGCACAGTGGCAAAAGTCTCTGACAGAACAACTTGTGGGACAGACGATTTATTGGGGGTCACAGTCTCCTTCAATTCCACAGTCTCTGGGCTCCATTACTCCTGGGCTGGTGCATGATGGGAATGAACATCATGGTGACAGTGTTTGAGGTGGGGTAGAACTGAGAGCACGAATGGTGACCTGGAAAGTGACTCCAAGCATCGCAGCTAAACTCTGTCCTGAGATTCCGCTTTAAATAGCCATAGGGTTGTGAAACATGCGGAAGTGGGATTTTATTCAGATGTCATGTAGAACATAGCTCTTTTTGAATACAAAAAAAGTTAAGCTAACTTAATTTTGCAACAGTCAGGGCAGAAACAGCAGGTGTTTGTGCACGTGGGGTGACTGTGGCATGTGTGTGTGTGTTGAGTGCATGTGAGGGGGTATAGTACATACATGTGGTGTGTATATGTGGTGTTCCTTCAATGTGTGCTTTTATATAATGTGTGTGTGTGTGTGTGGTGTGAATGTCTGTAGTGTGCATATATATATGTGTGTGTAGTGTGTGTTGGAGGAGGGCACTATGCATATATGTTTGATATTGTATTGTATAAATACAGTGAAGGAAACACACCAATGGATGTAATTGATATAAGAAATTGGCTCAGAACAGGCTGGAGACTGAGGCATTGCCCCAGCTGCCCCTGCAGGTTGGAGGCCCAGTGAGCTGCTGGTGTCATCAGTGCCCGTGTGGAGGTTGAAATCAAGGCCATCGGATGGTTAGACCCCAGTCCAAGGCAAGACGCAACGCTCTAGCTGGAGCAGACAGGTGGGACAGAGGGAGCACAGATCCAGTCTTCCTCCACCCTTTGTTCTGGCTGGGACCCTGGCCATACTAGGTGATGCTATTCACATTGGGAAGGGCTCTCCATTGTCCAGCCTGCCTGTCCCAGCAGCAATCAGTCTCAGACAGAATAGGAAGCAACATTCATTTGGGCTTCCTGAGGCTTAGCTGGCTATGGCATCAACCTTCACAGAATTTGTGCCCAAATACATGCATACATATATACGAACATATATATATAATGTGTGTTGTGTATTCTGTCTATGTTTGTATGTGTCTGTGGTGTGTGGTGTATGAATATGTTTTTGTGTGTGGTGTGTATATGTATGTGTTTGTAGTTTGTGACTGTATGTAGTATTAAGTCTATATGTGTTTCTGCGTGTGTAACGCATGCATGTCTGTGTTTCTCTGTGTGTATTCACACATGTATACTCATGTAAGTAAAAGTCTGTAGCAAGAAGAAAAAGGATTTGTGATCTAGGTCAGGGATTTTCCCACAGATGAGAGTTTCTTCTCATTTACCACAGCCAAATGTCCAGAGAAAAGGCGCTAAGAGCCAGCTGACTTCATTTTCCTCTTGTCTTCTAATCTTCTGTGCCCACCCACTGCCCATGTCCCTGTCCTTTTACCCAAGTCCAGGGCCAACCCTCTTTTGTACCCACTGCTGGACAGGTCTCTAGAGTTTTGGGTATTATCTTGGAGTGGCCAGTGATGTTAAAATGATCCATGAAACCAAGCTTTGAGGAAACCCATGAAGGGCGGCATATCCATGTTGACATAGCCACATGTCAACATTCTAGAACATTCTTTCCCTACCCATGATCCATACAAGCTGTAATCCAGAGTTCTCAATTCAGGGATGGGAAGGCTATGACTTGAAAAAGGTGCTGTTGAGAAGCCATGATGCTGCCAGACACGGAATTCGGCTTGAGGTCTGTGTCTGCTGCCTCTTAGCTCCAGCTCTTGCCCACATCCATGGGTCACCTATGTCCTGTGGTTGAGACAGAGTCCCTTGTGCAACCCTCAGCTGGGAGATGCCTCCAGCAGGCTCACAAAACCAAACAGCCCCTCAGACTTTACTGCAGAAGGAGGTCAGTGCATGCTGGCTGTCCCTGGCAAGCACTGTGTTGTCCTAATAAGGCTGACAGTGGCCTTGGGCCTTCAGGGCCCATGAGGCAGGGTTGGGCAGATGTAGCCAGTATATATGGAGCTGAGCTCAGTCTGAGACACTGTAGAGTTGGCCTGTATAGGGTATTGCTGAGCCATCCATTTTGCTAATCAGGTCATCCTGGCAGCCTCAAGTTGTCAGGGATGTCTGGATGTGTCCCCAGTCAGATTGGTTGCCATATGCTATTCTGTTCCCCAAAGCATTTGGCCAGAGGGTAAGAGTTGGACACCAAGCTTAGAGAGGAGGCTGGGACCTAATTCTGAACTTCAAGAGTCCTCAAACCTAGCAAGGGAATATTTTCTGAACTGTGTGGCACCAGGACTCTTGTCCTGCTGGGCAACACAGGCAAAGTTTATTCTAAAGATTGCAGAACAGGGGAAGCCCTGGGCCTCCTCTGAAGCATCATTCAGGGCAGACTAAGAGATTCCCTCAGAGTCTGGCAGGTGCACTGCCCCCACCTGTAAACTGAGACCTGTGATTTGACATCCAACCACCAACATGGCTCAGGCTCCTACTTGCCTCAGAGAAGAAGAGGGTAAGCAGTGTATACACATTTGCTCTGTGGAGTGGAAGGCTGCATGCTGCATCCAGGTGACCACACTTCCTTCTATGGGAGGGGTGGGGATTGGTCCCAACAACTCTGGGATAGGACTTCCTTCTGTTGAGAAAGAAACAAGCTACAGAAGAAGTACTTGGCCTTGGACAGGGGTCAGGTGGAGGAGCAGGCGGCATGATTACCTTCTAGAGAAAGAGCAACAACCTGGACCCTTACCTAAAGATCACTCAGCCGGAAATCATTCCACCACTTGTGGGTGCTTGGGTTCTCATCCACGGGACCAGTTGCCTCTTCCTTTGTTCCTTCGTTCCTTCGTTCCTTCGTTCCTTCGTTCCTTCGTTCCTTCCTTCCTTCCTTCTTTCCTTCCTTCCTTCCTTCCTTCCTTCCTTCCTTCCTCTTTCCTTATTTGAGAAGCAGAGGGCATTTAAAGCTCTGCAGGCCATTCACTGCAATAGGCTTGGAGAAAGTGGAATCCTTGGTTTGCTCACGAGTGTAGCAACTCTGGTCTGCATTCTGGTCACCATTCTATCCCACTATTCAAACTACTCTTATAGCAATGGCCTCATTTGTCCTCATGGCGTCATGATGAACAGGAAAGGGCATGCAGTGGGGGGCTCCTTCTCTTGGGAGCATCAAACTGGCTTCTAGAGGACCTCTGTAGGTATGACAGCATGACTTTCTCCTATGAAATGTTAAATCAAGCTTAGATCAGAGGTCTCCAGGGGTATCCTGTCCCACCCTACCACGTCTTATCCTATGAAAAGACAATGTTCTGTTCTTTCATTTACTGTTGGGTGGAGGTGTGGGGAACAGGAATCTCCACGGTGATGGGAATTGCTGTCAGGCCACTAAGGGTCACTCTTTTCTTGGAACAATAATCTTGTCATCTTGATGTTGATACACGGGGGTGCAGGGGAAGTGTGTCAGAACTTGGAGTCAGATGCGTAAGTGCAGTGTGTGTTTGTGTGTGTGTGTGTGTGTGTGTGTGTGCGTGCACACTTTATAATACAAGTCTACCAATAAGAAACCAGGCTGCTGTAACAAAACACCATGGCCCATGTGGCTTCAAGTGTTGGAAATGCATCTTCTCAGATGAAGGCCAAATCCATGGTGGCAGCAGGACTGTGCTCCCACAGGATTCTGAGAGCCTCCTGCCTCTTTCTGAATCTGGTGTCAAGAGCACCCCCTCTCCACGAGCCCAATTTCTGTATCCTTCTTCTAGTGACCCCTTCTCTTTCTCCATCTACTTCCTTCTTCTCATGATGACACCAGTCACGAGACTAAGGACTCATCCTGACCCATTTTAACCACATCTGCAAAGGCCCCGTATCCACATAGGGACATTCACAGTGCTGCACAGGGCTTGAGCATTTCTGTGTTGGTGACACAGGAAGGACAGAAGTGATGGAAACAGCTGACAATGACCCTGCACTGGCCCTGACACAGCTTGACAATGTCCTTATGTCTATCATTGTATCAGAGGACCAGACACTCCCCCACAGCCACCCTGACTGGGAGACGGGACAAGTCCACTGAGAAGCCAGGGTCTCGGTTTTCTCTTCTTGAAGCAAAATTCCTTAGCTTGGTTACCCTACCTGAGTCAACAAAATCAAAGGGCTGTGCAGAAAACAGTCTCCCCATCCTGTTCAGTCTAGGCCCGTCCCCTAGAGAGATCAGAGGAGGCCAGCCAGATGAGCTTTTGTCCAATCCTAAGGGTCACTTTTCTCTCAGGTTCTGCTTGTTCTTCCTTGATCCAAGGCTTAGATAGCTGAGATCTGCAGGGCTTGAAACACTCGTGTTTGTCGGAGATTCATCATGCAATGTAACTCCTAAGTATCATGGTGGAACATTTGCATAACCCTATGTCACAGGAAGCCAAGAGGCAGAGACACAGGTCACACTACGGTTTCCCTGGGTCAGATGGCCAAGCAGACTTCCTCCCTGGAGCCGCCTGCTTCTCCAGGCTCTTTCCTTCTCTGCTTTGCCAGGCAGCTTCCCCATCATGGCCTTATTAAAATGAGATCACAAAGTGGCCCTGGAGAGGTTGCAGCTTCCACAAGCCCTATTGACATTTTCAACACAGGCTACGGGCAGGATCCAGGCTGTCCTCTTAAACATTGTGGCAGTCTGAACGTCCCCCAAAAGTCCCATGTCCACATTTAACCTCCACTGTGGCAAAACTGAGAGTGGAGCCCCTGGGAGGTGACTAAGCCATGAGGGCTCCATCCTCTCTAACAGGGTTAGCACATAATCACAGGGCAGGAGGGAACTAGTCTCTTTCTATAATTTCCTTCTTTTGCTGTGATCAAATACCCCAACTAAAAGCAATGCAGAGAAAGAAAGAGTTTATTTGGCTCCCAATTTCAGTAACATTGACATCTCTGCAGGAGAAACAGAGATGAGAGTTGGAAACGCCGGTCACAGTCACATCGCAGTCAAGGACAGAGAGAAGGGAGTGGCCCATGCTGCCTGTTGGCTTGCTGCTCCTGCTCAGGAAGCGTTCTTCACTCACACATAATTCAGACCTCACCCATGAAGTAGTGCCACCCACAGTGGAGTCCCCTCCACACACACACCCGTAAGCAATCAAGGCAATATAGCACAAATGTGACAATCCGGTCTGGACAATTGCTCAGTTGGGACTATCTTTGCAGGTGATTCCAACTTGCAGCAAGTTGACAATTAGAGCTCTTGCTGCCCTTCTACCCCCAACTACACGAGGATGAAACTTCAAGGTGACCTTCCCAAGGAAGAGAACAGTTCTCGCCAGACCCAATATCTGTACCTGGACCTTGGATTTCCCACCCTCCCAGACTCTGAGAAATAAATGTCTGTTTTCAAGTTACCCAGCCTCAGGCATTCTTCTACAGCCACATGAAAGGGCAAAGGAGAACTGGATGAAGATTTAAGGGACAGATGATCTTGGCCCAAAGTCCCTGTGTCTGCCATGTAGGCTGAAAAGACTCATGCCCACTAACATGGACACACACAGAAGACTTGATGATCCAACAGTGAGTTACACACACTGTGGAGCTGTGTGCAGTCATGAACATTCTGGGTCAGCCTGATGCTACTTAGAGCAATATTTTGAGATAAGTTGTTCCATTTCACCCATTCTTTGAACATCAAGGACCCCTAGATCCCAGAAAGGCCATCTTTGAATTAGACTTAAGCCAGGAAGTCGGAGAACTTTCATTCCTGGGGCAGAACATTAGGGCATCTTTGCTGCCTCTCCGGGCACTTCCACATCACCCTTCTTCCTATCTAGAGGTCTGCCTTGCGCGAACATGTCATCACCTCATGCTTCCCTCTGTTCCAAGTGGTTTTATCCAGGATGCACAGGAACGATTGTCAAGTCAGGCAGGAGGGTGGAAACTGAGACTGAGCACCCAGTAACCTGTCTACAGGTGTCTCTGTGACTGACTGTGTCCCTGTATGGCAGAAGAAGGAGACATCCCAACCTCTGAGTCTTTCCCCATCTTCAGCTCCCCTCCTCGTCTGCCTAGCCCCTCTTGATAGTTGGTAAGCATCCCTCTACTGTTGTCCCTAGCGTGTCTAGCGGCCTTCACGCCCCTGGCTGCTTCAACCCTGTCATTTCTCTGTAAACACAGGCAGCATTAACTATCTTTAATTACCACTGTCGCCCTGCCAGGGCTCCAATTGATAATGTGCCTGCAGAGTAAATCTCTTATGAGGCACCTCTTAAACCGTAGTGCGGGAATGTAGGTGGTGAGTGAGGGCTTTAGGGCTGTCATGTGGAACAAGTCCAAGGTCTGGAGCTGGCCTGGTCTGGCTGCAGAGGTGGGAATCCATCTGTTCTACCAAAGGAAGGAGGTGACACTCATGGGAAGAGAAATACCCAGGCATGACAATACTTTGATGAATCTGGAGATGAGGAAGAGCAGCATCAGTGACAGTGACCAGCGTGTCCTCTTTCTGAGGCGTAGGTGGCTTAAGCCTGCAGGCTTTGCACACTGGTCCCACCTGCAGAGGGTCTGTGTGAAATAGCCCCCACCATCTTTTGTATTGGGAGACTGAGACAGAATTTACAAAGTAACCAGGTGAGCAGGTGCTGGCTCCATCCTGCTGAGGGCATAAGCATCACTCTGAGCCCCATTACCAGTGTCTGGAAACACCCTGGTCCATCTCTTTCCCAGGGCGCTGGACCCTGCAGAGTAGCCTTCATGCCTGACCGCCGCTCACCGTGAGAGACAGGGCTGCCGTGAAGAACCTCTCTCCTTATTAAGGTCTTGAAAGCCTTTTCCTCTTCCAAGTTCACAGATGATGAAAAATGCATTTAATTCCACTGTGGCCGTGCATTCATTTCTACTTTGCCTACCCCAGCCCGTGGAAATTAATGTCTACCCGAGCCTCTGAGCATTTATCAATAAAAGCCCTGGTCTCTGTACCTTTGAACTCTGTGAGAATATTAACCATTGCCACGAGGACAGAGCCCTGGTCCATCTGGATTCAGCAAGGTAATCAAACTCCATCGATCCCATTACTGCCCAACTTTAATTAGCGTCCTATTCAAGTCTGCGAGGCCCCATACAATATCACCAGCGAACGGGGGGCCTCCGCGCTTGCTTTTTAATTTCCAGCAATGATCTGATGATTATGAGAGTGTCCGTTCTACATATTTACACTGATTGCTTTTTCATTTACTCTACTTTCCATTATGGAGCACAAATGGAGAGGTGTCCTGGAAGCTGCTTAATTGAGTTCAAGTTGTGTCGCCGGACACTTGGCGATGCTAAAAGCATGCTCCGCTTCAGCTAAGTTGCTATTTGGCCCTCCACCAAATGGATCTCAATTTCTCAAAGAGAATGCATCAATAAATACATGTGGGGGGAAATACAAAATAAAACCTCTCCTTCACGTGGACCGTCCACACGGAAACATGTGATGCTGAGCTAAAACACCAAGGCTTCCAACAAACGTCTCACAGCATCAATTTCAAAACATATCTGCAAAACATATCTGCTCCATGGCAAGGAGGATGGAACAGGCATCTGCCATAGACCAGGTATTCTGTTCTGAGATGCTGGTGACCCATTAGCTCAGGATAGCCTTGGCACCTGGGCTTATAGGAAGGAGCAGCTGAGGTTCTAGAAAGTAGCAGGGTTTCTCCAAGTGGAGGTAGCCATGGACTCAAGTTTCTGGTCACCCCAGCACCGAGGTCCTGACAAGTCAGATGACTTACCAGCAGTGCTTTCAAACCTCCTGCAGGGTCACATCTTCAATGCCTTTGACATCCACATTGCTGATCATTCTGTCCTTGTTCCACGTGCAGGCCTGAGCAAGCCAAGGCTCCCATGCCGAGTAGTTCAGAGTATGAGGCCTGAGTCTGAGATGCAGCTGTGAGGCAGGAACCAAAGCTGCCTTCACTGGATTCAGAGAGAAGGAGGTGTGAACCCCGGGTGGAGATGGCCTAAGGCTGCTCCACTGTTCCAGTTCCAGTAGGCCTGGCCATGCCACTGTGAGCCCTTGGCTCCACTGTGGACATTGGTTGCCCTCCGTGACTGGATGGCGATTATGCCAGCTCCTTAAGGTTCCTCTACAGGACAATCGCCCATGTTCAAGTTCCATGAAGCAATCTCCTGGGCAGCCACTGACAACCCTCACGTCTCTCGGCAGAACCCCAGCTTTGGCTCTATCACACGGTCAGTAGGGAATCAGGTCTGCTGCTCTCCTGAGGACTAGGGATGAGCGTGGTCACTCATAAGAGTCTTGGGGTGTTGTTGTTGGTTTTTACTCTTTATTTTTTGCTTTTTGCAGGGGACCTGCCACCCAGCTCCCAAATAAATCACACACAGAGACGTATTCTCACTCATGAATAAGTTTACTTATGGAATAGCTTGGCTTATTTATAGCCAGCTTTTCTTAACAC
>JAQHUG010000146.1:1071642-1094430 GCA_028555095.1 Dicrostonyx torquatus | reverse complement strand
ATCTGTCAATGGGAGCCAGGGTAGGGAAACAGAGGTGTTGTGCAGACACACACACACAGATACACACAGATACACACAGATACACACATACACAGATACACACACACTTTCAATGACGTACCTCAGTGCCCTGAAGAGCATTCTCTAGGCCCTATCTAACATCTTACAGTGTCTCTCAACAGCACCATTGTCTGGGGATCCAGGCACCAACTGAGATGACACTGGGTGACATTCCAGAGCTGATCCATAGCATCCTGTAACATGAACTACAGCCATTGAGAAAGGACTGTGTCAGATATTTTCCTAAAAACCTAACAGCAAACCAGTCATTTTGAGAAAAACAACAGGAAGCCATCATGAGCAAAAATTGGCTATTTGATGTAAGCTTTAGAATTTTGGAGAACTTTGGCTGGAGAAACAGCTCAATGGTTAAGAAAAAGCATGGTCTGCTTTTGTAGAAGACCCAAATTTGGTTCCCAGCATCTACATCAGGATGCTCCCAATTGCCTGTGCCTGCATCTCCAGGAGGTTCAACACCCTCTTCTGGACTCTATGGACACTAAACTGGCATGTACCCCCTGAATCCCCACAACAGGCATACCAAAATGTGTAATTTAAAAATAAAATAAATCTTTAAGAAAAGTGATTTCATAGAATCCGGAAGTATTTTAAAATGTGCTTGCATTTTTCTACCATACATATGATCTGTGTACAACTGTACCGTTTTTGTACCATTCAAACAAAACAACATATTGCAACAGTTAGAATGCAGAAGGGACTTGAAGACCCATCTGTCTCCTATTAAGGCAGTCACTGAGGAGATGCACAGAAACGTAAAAGAATGCCGTGCTTCTAGTTAGCTTATGCCTTTTCTTAAAAAAAATATATTATTCAATTTTCATTAAAAATAAGTTATGTTTACATGAATCGGGTTGATTGCAACTTTAAGTTAATAAATAAGCAAGTGTTTTAAATGTGTTCCGGTGTTAATTCACCATATGGCAATATACCAATAGACATAAACCACGTGACCAAACATTTGCCTCACTCAGAGTGAATACCTGACAAGTGATTTAAGGGTAGGGCTGAATTTTGACTTCCACTTTAGTGATGTAGTCCACCATGGCCTGAGGGAGGCCTGTCTGTGGGTGTGATCCTCAGCTGTAGCTGTGGGAGTAAGAGGCTGCTTGCTCAAATATTGCTGGATCAGGCAGCAGAAAACAGGGGATTGAGGTGTGTCTTCTTCCCTCCGCTGACCCTCTCTGGAACCATCCTCACTGAAATGCCCAAAGATGTACCTCAGATGTCCCTTAAACATGTCCACTGTGCGGTTAATATTAACCATCATGGTTCTCAGTAATACCTGATATTGAATGGGGTCCCTAGAAATAAAACATTTGAGAGCAACTGATGCAGAGGTCAAAACACTCCTGGGGTCTCTGAAAAAATATGTCCTGTTTTCTTTTTGTTTGTCCCATTATCCATGCCTTGTTCCCTCTGCATCTCCAGATTCACTAAGGTATAAATTGACAAATAAAATGCACAACCTGGCCTGACTACCTGGGATGCTCCCTCTATGCTCTTTGTCTCCAGTGTGCCCTGTTGGGAGCAAGCTGTAAGAAGACGGGAGAGCGGGGAACGAAGCAGACCACGCATGGCTCTCACAGAGATCTCCATGTCTCCACACAAGACACTGTTATTAAGCAAAAGGCTGGACTGATGGAAGATCTGAAGCAGGACTTGAAGGTTTCTTTTGGATACATGAACAGACCAGGGACTGCACAGAGTGGGAGGAGACCTGGGGAGTCTCTGCTCTCTCTAATTGGTACTTATTGCTAACACAGATAATCAAATCAGGGAGAAACCACAAAGAACGGGTTGATGCTCCAAAATAATTTTCCCCCCAAAGAAGTGGAAAAGGAGAGACAAACAAATGAAACACTAAATCACTAATGAATTTAAATAGTTACCTTTGGGGGAGCAAGGGAAGAGATGTCGGGGGGAGAAAGATCTCTGAGCAGGCTTTCTTTCACAGATTTGATTTGGGAACGGTATAAAGTTTAAATAATTCTTAAAGATTGAATCCAAGAGAAAATAAAAGCATGAAAAATTTAAAACAACCCCAAACAAACCATATTTGAAGTTGGAGGCCTAAGAACACAGAGAACTAAGGATTCTTATAATTGACTTTAAATTCAATATCCTAACAGCACCTCCCTGGAGGGGCAGCTCCTAGTATACTCACTGTGTTCAGAGGCTCCCTGATCATAAGTCACACTGTCATTCTGAAGTGAGTCCTTGCAGATTTGTTTGACAAAAAAGACTGTAATTACACTGATGTCACTGGAGCTAGGGTTTCCAGTATAAAGGAAGCAGGATAAAAATGCATGCCTGTGGACCTGGGAAAATCCAGCAACTGAGCATCTAACTGGGATCTGCTGGCATAAATCAGTGATTTGTTTCTGATTAAAAACAAAACAAATTGTATCTGAGCCAGCAAGATGACTCCGTGAGCAAAGGACTTCTCTCACAGCCTAGACACTTGATTTTGACCTCTGTAAGCCAAAGAAAGATGTGGTAGAGTCCATCTGTAACCCCAGCACTCCCGTGGGGGTGTGGGAGGTGGAGACAGGAGAATTACCAGGAGGCTCACGGGCCAGCCAGTATGGCATATGGGGTATGCGCTGTGGCGTAAATGAGAGAACATGCCTTGCCAAGGTGGAAGGGGAGAACCGACCCCTAAAACTGTCCTCTGACCCTCATATGTGCACTGTGCACATATTTACCCACATTGGTACACATGCAAAACAAATAAATTAAAAATAAAATTTAATTTACAAATCTGTATGTCCATATTCACTCCTGTAAAGATGTCCAGAAGTATTGGTGCTCCAGAGTGCTGATTACCCTAGGACCTAGAGTTTGGTCTCTAAAAAGTTTCACCAAACCAAATACCATGATCCCTTAGAGAAAAATAGCCAAGTCCAATGCTGAAGACACACAAGGCAAGTCAAAGAAGTTACAAGATTGCAGAGTGAAGAAGCCACCCACGGTCACTGCTTAGACATGGGGCAAGGAGACAAATTGGGCATCAAGGAAGATGACTAGAATTGATTGAGAGACATTTGTCATTTCCTAAGGACAAGCTAAAGCAAGATGAAGCAATCACCCCCCCACACACCCAGTCACCAAGGCAATCACTCATCTCTAAATGATGAATAGGGAAGAGAAGAACCAAAATTTACTTTGCTTCCCTTGGTGAAATACACCTCAGGGTCACTCATGAGTTGACACAAGAATTCTTTATGTAGAAATAGTCTGGTTTAGGTATTCAGGGAGATGGAATAATAAAACCACACTCAGCATTCATCCCTGACCTGGGGGACTCAGGGACCCAGGGCCACAAGACACACATTTTGAGCTGGGCTGGAATGGAATAGGTCACAAGATGGTCAGGCTGACCATAACAACAGGGTAGAACCTCACAGAAACTGAAGTTCATGTCCTATGGCAGGCAGTGCAGGAAACTGTCCACAGCCCCAAGGAACTGGATGAAGTCTCTAGAGCTCTTCTTCACAGGCTGACAATTGAGACAAGATCTCACTAAGTGGCCCTGGCTTGTTTCAGATTCATTATGTAGACTAACCTGGCCCCAAACTCACAGAGCTCTGCTTGCCTTTGTCTCCCAAGTGCTGAGATTAAAGACCTGTGCCACCATTTAAGAACACCAAACTATATAATCATCCAAATTGTGACCTTCTAGCATCAAATGGTTAAGATGCCAATAATAAATTTAAAAAGCATTTCAAAAAGAGACAAGGGCCCATCATACACTGAGTGACACCCCAGAGACAAAATCCAAGTAACAAACCTGAATGTCACTGTGCTTGACCCAGACAAATCAAGCACAGAGCGACACTTTGGAGATACGCAAATACTGCCCACTGTGCTGATTCAGCTGCCTAGCGTCACGTGTTTAGCATACAGCAGAGTGGGGACTTGGATCTGGGACACTGAAGCCCGTATCTTTCGAAAGCATCCTATGAATTTAATGTAGGGAAAACACTGAGCAAGCCAACCTGGGAGAAGACTGACCCTGGTGGCCTTCAGCCCTGTTTGATGACTGAGTAATGAATCAATGTCTGATCAAAGCCTATCAGGACACAGAGTCAATGCCCCATGTGACTGCTGATCCCCCCACCTCCAGTCTTACAGAAGGACTGAAGAGGCTCAGGGACCCCCAGACATCCCACGTGTTCCCCCCAGCATACCAGGATCGTGCAGCGCCTAATGGTCCAGCTGAGGACAAGAGCACAGACCCCATCTCCATGGTTAATTTAAATAACCAGTGGCATTTTCTGTTTCTCAGAAAGAGTTCAAGCTTCTCTAAATCTACAGGCTGCTTCTCCAGCTGGGACGCAGAATGCAGAGGAGCAGGCTGCCAGAACAGAGTGAGGAGAAGACGAGAGGCCTTCTCTTGCCCACTGACACCAGGAACACTGACACCAGGAACCCACGGCATGGGAGGCACAAGTCTGTCCATGAAGGGGCCTACCTCAATGGAGCATGCTCGGGTTCATAGGAACATACCCAAAGGCCCTGGATTCTGCTGGGGTTGAGCAGTTAATGGGTCCAAGCAGCTGGCCAGACACAAGGTCACTTTTTTTTTTTCTCCTGTGAAAGCCTACATGTCTAAGCAGAAACACACAAAACCAGGCTGTTTCAACCGGGTGGGACCTCTGGTTCAGAGGAGATTCCTTTCCTCAGCCTCCTGAAATGCAGGACACTCATGGAAACTGCTTCAGGGGTTGATCTAGACTGTCCATGGCTGGACAGTGTGGTGGGTGCAGAGGGATCGTGATATAGGCAGGGTTGGACATCTCTGCTGGCTCCATGGACCTTTGGCTCCTATGTTCTGCTTCAGGGTGTGTGTTGGGGGAGCAGCAATGTTCAGGTGGCTTTTTTTCAGGGCAGGGAGCACATTCCTTGCTCAGGCCCATCTGGGAAAATATAGACTTGATCCCACACCGAGCAACTGCGCATTCAGCGCCAGGCCTAGAAACTTCCCAGGGGTGGAGAATGACCAGAGCAGATCTGCCTTCTCAGCATGTGTCTCTCACGCCTGCTCACTGCTCCAGGGTCACTGTTTGCGCAGCCAGTTTGAGGTTCCCTTTGCTTTTCTTTGTGCATAGAAACACCGTGGAGCATCCCAACATGGCCTTCCCAAGGCCACCAGGCCAAGTGGCTCTCTCCTTGCTGACCTGGCTACAGCCTGGGGACAGGGAACCTGAGGTCTCAGCCTGACCTACTGATAGGATCAAAGTTTGAAGCCTGCTCCTGAGTCATGTTTGCCCAGGCATCTTCTTCCGGCAGTTAGCTTCACTCTTGCTGGCCACCCTATTGGCCATACACA
The DNA here is from genome assembly GCA_028555095.1 of Dicrostonyx torquatus. Lineage (NCBI taxonomy): Eukaryota > Metazoa > Chordata > Mammalia > Rodentia > Cricetidae > Dicrostonyx > Dicrostonyx torquatus. The sequence continues at coordinate 1,089,017 of JAQHUG010000146.1, read as the reverse complement.
GCCTTGGCAGTAGCAATCTACTGAGTTCTGTAGACTTCCCTGGGCCTCTGGTGCTCTTTTTGAAGTTAGGGCTCTAGAACAGGCGTGCCCATGCTTGGGAAAGTGGAGCCCTGAGGAGTTCCTATGGAGCCAAGTGTGTCCTGGCGACTAAAACACCCCCGTACATACATCCCTCCGAGCCTTAGAGTCATCACTTTCTTTCTTTCTTTTTTTAAAGGATTTATTTTGCCTTACATTTTGAGGCACGGTTCATCATGGGCAGGAAGTCCAGACAGGAGCTGGCAGTTGCTGGTCTCATTGCAACTAGAGTCAGAAAGCCCATAGGTTCCTAGAGACATTTCTAGACAGGACCAAGCATCCTTCTTTGCTTTTGGTCCCACAGTCACGCCAGGCTTTCCTGTCGATCCCACCTCATTAAGGTATAAAACAGGAGTGTTAATATGTGAAGAGAGGGAGGGACCCATACTGATGTGTCAACAATTACTTTCCTGAGTGTGAAAGGGGCGGGTGTGACTTCCCACATCTCTGCCTGTTTTTTAAATTGCTGTTACCGTTGTCACTAGTTTTATCATTAAAAAAGAAAGAAAGAAAACTCATGAATAGGCCAACCAATAGGGTGTGCTGCATTAGTGAGGCGAAGGATCGTGTTGACACAGCACAGCTCTTGACTCCAGGGAATAAGATAGCGTGTATTCTTGAGCCACATATATGATTGACTAGGGCCTGGGGATACAGATGCAATCATTCAGAATAAAGTGTTCCAGTGCAGAAACTACTACGTGAGAATTTTAAAGGGACAGAACAAAAGAAAAGTTGTAGATCAAGGCTCTTTGCAAACATCAGTGGAAACAGCGAGTAGGCATTTACAGAGAAGAGGAGAATCTCCTCTCAGCCATGTCCATCTTCAGTAGCACAGTGACACACATGACCCAGGATAGCTGTGCATACAGCCCAACGTGAAATCACAAACTTACTCAAAGCACGATCTTCCCCCGTCCCCAAACTAAATTATGCATGTCTCAGGTATGAGCTTTTGTTGTGGGAGGTTGCCCAGGGAATTTTTAGCGCTCAGGTTGGTGGAAGCTGTAAGCTTTTGTTGTGGGAGGTTGCCCATGGACATCTTCAGCACTCAGGTTGGTGGAAGCTATCGGTGCATCCGGACAGCTTTCATGTGAGCGTTACAAGGATGTTAGGCCAGTCCCAGTGGTGCAAAACAAGTGACTAAGGACAACCCAAGATAATTTGACTCTGGATTTGTGCCCTCCAACTCTGCATAGCCACCATGTTCTAATAGGTCAACAGACCTTGTCAGCTCTTCGGCATGGGTGTGGCTTTTTAATCTTCTTCGAATGTTCAGTTCAAAAGTATTTGGTCTCCATTTGATTTACTTTGGATGTGAAGGATTTGAGACCCAGTGATCTGTCCCAGCTCACTCCACATGCCAGGTATGTGGACAACGTCAGAGGTTGACCCGTGAGGAATGGCCATCCTGTCCAGTTTTAAAGACTAAAAGAATCACACAACAAAGTTTGGAGTTTAGCCGAGGAGATGTGGGTGTTGGAAGGCCCTGGCCTTCTCGGGCGGAGTTCCCATGAACCCTGGTGGAGCCCGGCTGCTGGTCTCTGAGGACATTCTCACCAGAAAGATACTGACCTGCTTCCCATGTACCAGTCACTTAAGGTGATGCAATATCCAGGCACCTACCTGTTCTTAGTTCACCCTAAGGATACACTGGACTCAGGGAGACCCTGTTTGGGCTGCCATCCTCCCAGCATAACTGCCTTCATCCTCATCAGAGCCAGTGAAAGAACCCCAAGATCTGACTCGCTGACGGTTGACATTCCCTCACGAAAGGAGGAGGTGAACAGTGTCATTAGACCTTATTGAAGATTCCAGCTGCTTTCTCCTGCCCCACCCAGTGAGCTGTCTTTAATTTTGACTAATTGTATGTAGCTTTGTGGGCTCAGGGTCCTAATACAGAGTGTGGAGGGCTAACTGAAGGTGAACCCCACCTATGCAGTGGTGAGAAGCCCCTCACCCATGCTGCAGTGGTGCTTTCCATGGGTGGGGTCACTGCGGGGTCCCCATGCTGCTGTAAGAAATCTCTCACTTGGGCTCTGTAAGTCAACCCCATAAATTCATTCCTCCAAGCTGAACTTTGGTGGCGTTGTACTTCAGTTTGTCATTGGTGCTCTGGAGGGGGGCAGGGATGGACGTTTGTTTATATCTCCTCTTCTCCCCCCAACACCAGTTGATCTTGCTGTGTTTGCTTGAATCCCAGCTCAGGGGGAGTGGTACGTCTCACCCTTTCTCCTCCCCAAACCAAGCATCCATACACACCCTCTTTTTGTGTCTTGCATATGCCTCATTGTTGCCTCCAGGAGAGTGTACCAAAAAGCTTAATCCCAAAGAGTCAGACCCTGGGGTCCAGCCAGGTTTGGCTGCTGCATGAGCTATTCTCAGGCACCTCCTGTCCCCCCAGGCCTCAGCCTTCCCATCTGTAAAGCCAAAGCTTAGATGGCAGCTTGCTGTGGCTCCATCTGCCATTAAGGAATCCCTTGGGGTCCCAGACAGATGGCTCTCGGGCCATGCTGATCACTGCCAGCATCAGAGCATACAGCCAGGAGACAGTGTGGGCCACACTCAGTGTTCTTATCAGAAAGAAAAAGTAATAAAGAAAGAAAGAAACAGTGCTTAAATATAGCCCAAAGCCAACTTCCTGTCACATTCACCTGGGGCTCTCAAGCTGTCTGACAAGGCTAAGGAAGAATCTCTTCTCAGGACAACTGTCCAAAATGGGAGAAACATTCTCCATTGGCCAGAAGCCTGCTGTCCTCCCTCGGCTGCCTCTCCTCAGCATGCACACATGCTTGTTCATTCTACTGTCTGAGTTCTCCACAGTCAGCATCCATGAAGAGATGAGTGACATTGGCCAGGACAATGATTCCCTCAGATGACAGAAGCCCACTCTCCTTGCCTAGGCCCGCCCCTGATACCAGGATAATCTCCTCAGGATGGTGTCACTCTATAAAATGACCCCAGGCCAAGACAAAGGACAGTAGATCTCTTAGCACCTGACTGGTACTCTCGAGGTGGGCTGATTTCTTTAAGCAGCAAGCGAGGAGACCCTTGCATCTGGCCCAGCTGAATCCTGTCTAGCTCTGCAGCCTGTCAAGAGGCTCTCTTACCCTGAGTATTTCTTCCACCACATTAGCACCCCCACCCCGAGTTTTGATCTGCAAATTTGACAAGCAGGCCTATTAGGTCTTTATCCAAGCCATTGATAGAATCACTGGGCAGGGACAGGGTGAGGACAGGAGCACTCCACTCAAGACCTCCGTCCACCTTGATATAGATCTGTGAATCAATGAGCCCCTTGCTGCCATTCAGGCTGCTCTGTCCTACCTGCCTGCTACAGCTTCCCCCCACGAGCCTCCATCTGCCTCTGGTGACAGAGTAGGGACTTCATACAGCCTCTTCTGGAGCCTGTGTTAGAAGACTTATGGCCTCCGTGAATTGTCTGCTGAGGATATGCCCTCCTGACAGGCCTGGGCCATCCATGCTGGCCTTCCGAACTTTGGGTTTGTCCTGTGCCGCTCCCAGCCTCCATGGGAAATTTCATTCCTGTGTATGTTGGGACTTTTCCAAGGGTCCTTCCCCTTGGCAGAGCTGGGCCATCTAGTTAACCAAGTGCCCTGTGCTGAAGCCTTGACACAGTGATGCAGATGTGTACCTGGGTGGAGGCTGTGCACCTTTCTCTTTCTGACCCACCCTCTCCCAGCTTCAGGAAGAGCTCCAGTAGCTACTTAGTAGGTCTGAGTGTGCAAAAGACCACATCTTTCCAGTCTTTAGGGGATCTTTAGCAGGGCCAGTGTCACCTGCTCCCTGTCTGTGTCCTTTATGGGGGTCTGTTTTTTATGTTTTTTAAAAAGAATAAAGATGTCCCCCATGGTGACACATAACCATGGGGTAACATACAGTTTCCAGTATCTCTAAATAAAGTTCCGTGGCAGCGGCTCCTGTGGAGGCTCTACTCATGGTTGTTTCCATAACACTGGGTAGAGTTCAGGCACTGGGCAGAGAGAGGCTGTATGATTCCCAGGGCCAAATGATGTGGTTGCTGGCCTTTGACAGAGGACATCTTCAGAGCCCTGGGGAAACAGCTGAATTCCTCACTGGGTAGAGAAGATGGCAACCCCTAGGCTAACTCACCACTTATCCCAGGAGTGTGCTGCTTTTGAGTCAGCTTATCTGGCAGAGTGCTGAGTTCTAGCCACAGTGGGGAGCAGGGAAGACAGACCCCTCTATCCTTATGGAACAGACATTAAAAGCTCAACAAACCTAATACCTCCTTGCTATGGAAAAGGTCAACATAAAATGACAAAGGGCTTGTGGCAGAGAGGAAGGTATGCGGGAGTGGGTACAAGAGAAGATACTAGTAAGAGGACCAGGGCTAGAGATGTTGGTGTGTGATGTGGCTGGGGTAGCAGGGAGAGGCCAGGGCAGATGAGCAAGGCCTTGTAGGCGGAAGACTGGGCTCCATTCTCATAGAGCAGAGCATTGAGATTTTGGACAGGACAGTATGTTATGAAATGACTTGCTTCTTCAAAGGGGTGGAGCAGACTGCAAAGAACATCATCATCACTCATGTGACAGTGGACAGGGACATAGGACATTCAGGCCTGTCTGTGCATGTGATCTGTGGGAGGTCAGAGCCATGTGGTTTTTTATTCTGTTTTTTCCAAGGATCACTGCCCCTTCATTTCTTTCTCCCCTTCCTTCTGTCAGTCCAGATTCTCCATGTATACTGTGGTGGTTTGAATAAGAATGGCCCCATAGGCTCACACATTTAAAAGCTTGGTTACCAGGAAAGTGGAACAGACTATAGGGTTAAGAGATGTGGCCTTGTTGAAGGAAGCGTGTAACTGGGGATGAGCTTTGAGATTTCAAAAACCCATGTCAGACCCAGTTTCCCCCGCCCCTCCCCTTCTCTCATAGGCAGAGAACAGAGCAAGCATGGGGGATTCTGAATTGGGCCCAGTGGCACAGTCCTGTGATTTAAGCTATGTGGGAGGATGGTTGACAGCCTGTTCTGGCTACAGAGCATACAGGGCCAGCCTGGAGAACCTTGTGAGATTCTGACTCAGAATGAAAACTTATGCTGGCTGGATTTCGTTAGCTCAGTGGAAGCATGCACAAGGCCCTAAGCTGTATCAACACCATGTTTACAACTGGGGCTTTGGGGACGTTTGAGGTTAGGTGATATCTCTGGGATCGTACCCTAGGAGTACAACATGGAGACTTTCTTCCTCTGTGCTGGCTTGGGGTTTTACCTCAAGAACGCTGTCACCAAGCACATCCCCTCTTTCTTGGACTCTGAGTGCTACTAGTCAAAATGAACCACGTTACCTCAGGAAGCTGTCCAGCCTTAGGTGTTTTGTTACACTGTTGAAGCGGGACCAATACTCTGTGTATCTGTCTTTCAACATTATCTTTATCACAGACCTCAACCCCAACTCTTATGGAGACTTCCCACAGCCCCACCTCTGTTCCCACCAGGATCTCCCTTTTTCCTCTCCCAGAAACCTCTCTGTCTACACATACTGCCTCCCCCTCCCTGTTCCTCCACCTCATTGGTCTCTCTTCTTCCTACCTAAGGGCAGCTGAGGTCTCTCAAGCACATCCAAAGCTTGTTCTAGAATCACCTTCCTCAGGACTCTGCGTCCCCCACTACAGATGGCACTCAGTGCTACTAAAGGCCTTCTGTCCCCTCCAAATCCTTTAACCTATGGCTGCCTGACATTTTGTCTGTTCTTCTTGCTAAGGTTTATGGATGTCTGTCTCCTTCACAGCCAGGTCTCCCGTGCTTGGATAGCGCAGGCTCTCTGGAAAGGTGGTGGGGTTCACGGACTGGTGTGACTGCTCTTTGGTTACCAGATGTACTGGGAGACATTCAGAGTCACACTGCAGCCTCTACCCACAGGGCCCAGTCCTCATCCCCTGGAATTGGACCTTCTTCGGGAGACGCTCCGGGGGCATTGACGCCTTTTGAGTCCAGAGCAACATTGCCTGACAGCCCACTCATGCTATGCTGCCCATGTCTCTGAGGTCCTGTCAACCTCCCTTCCTTGTCAGGACTTTGCTTCCCAAGTGTTGTGGCTGGTGTCTGGCTTCTCTCATGCTGTCTCTTGAAGCTGAAGTCTCCGGTGGATCTTCAGCGGGGAACTTGCTTTCCACAGATGCTTTTCAAGGTTCTCAGCTCAGCTCCTGATTTGTCCTGGCTAGTAATCTCTCTATATTCACCAGCACAGCTCCGACAGGCACTGCTGCAGTGAATGTCACTCCCAGAAAGGTGTCTGTCACTCCAGGCTTAATCTGTCCATACATGTCCACATAGTTTCCCTCCTCGGCTGCAGAGATTGTTTTGTTTTTGTGTCCCTCGGCCCTCCAGAGGCTATGTCTAAAATTCTGAAGGTTCCTCTCGTCTTTTTCTGCTGAAGATACCACACGGACATCAGGGAGTTCCCATTGTTTGCATAATTGGAGGCTGTCCGTGGTAGAGACTCTGTCTCTCCCCTCTGAGGAGATATATTCCTTCCAAGTTAAAGTTAGTCTCTCTACTCTTTAAGATTCTGCATCTGTATTCGACGTGAGCCCAGAGGGAAAATCCATCCATGCATGCTCCCGCCAGACAGCCCAGCAGATGACAGCGCAGGGCAGCAGCGGGGACTCACCTGCAGTGAAACAGCTTTTCCATCCCACCGTACATGAAGTGTGGAGAACAGGGAAGGATAGGTGAGAACTTTTTCATAGCTCCAAGCAAAACAGCTCTCCAGCAGCATTAGCTGACTGTCAGTCGATCAGTGACCCCCAGCATTTGGCTGGCACAGAGTTGTCAAGTGTCTACCAGAGCGTGGGTAGCAACACTCCCGGAGACACATGGCCAAGCAAGGAGGTATGCAGCAAAGGCACGGAAGGGAATCTCAGCCTATTCCTTACCTGAGGTTTATACCGATCCAGGAAGGACTTCAGTGGGCACATGATAATACAGATTTTGTAAGGACAGCTCAAGGAAACCACTGACTAGCCACACAATGGGACAACAGACACAGTACTGGCTTTCAGATGACTACATGGTGTCACATACAATGAACAGATACAGTGCTGAGAGCTAGCTCAGTCACTGAAGGGCTTAAAATATGAACGTGCAGGCCAAGTTTGATCCTCAGAACACACAAAAAAGCCAGACATAATGGCATCTCCTTCTGGTCCCAGCACTAGAAGGCAGAGGAAGGGGATTCTTGGTCTCATGGGCCAGCCAGTACTGCCTCACTGATAAGTCCCAGGTCAATGAGAAAATGTTTCAAAAGAAGTGGATGGTGTTCCTGAGGATTATCCCTGAAGTTGTCACAGGCAAGCACACACACACACACACACACACACACACACACACTTATATACACACACCCAGAGAGAGCAATACAGAGGGACAGAGACAGAGAGAAACAAGAAAGTATAGTCAGAAGAAGTAGGGGGAAAGACAGCCAGTAGCAATTTTCCCTTGGAAGCCCCATAATGGGTTTTTTGGGCAAGGACTTTCAACAAGTCATGAGCAAACCAGACAATGATGTCAAGGAAAGGAAAAGGAAGGACCAGTGTCTTATGAATACAAAAACAAACAACCTTAATGAAGACCTAGCAAAGCCAACCATCAGCATAGGAAATGGATCATGACATTAGCCACAAATAGTGAGATGGGTGAGGTGTCCTGTCGACAAATGTCTGCCTCTCACAGAATTACAGAGAGGGGATGGAGCCAGCACGGGGGTCTTCCATAGCAACAGAGAACGCCATGGACCAATCCTCACTCACACTTCCTCTGTGAAATCTTGTCTTCTAGAAGACATTGGGAAGCTTTGCCCTGGACACCCTAATGAGATGGCAGCCTGAACAAGACAGCGGCAACACCGATAGATATGCTATCACGGCCAGGGAAAGCAAGAGGTTCCACCCCTAGGCAAAGAACCATTTGCAACTAAGGGCTTCTGAGAAAGGGAGAATTGTTATCCCAGGGATGAAACCCATAAGTGGTTATCCAATACGAAATACTCAGCCCTGAAATCATACACTTATAAGCAACACTACACAGATTCAGTAAGTTGTTTTTATATATTTATGTATTGTATTTAATAATAACAATTAAAGCAAAAGAGGCTGTGGATATGAGAGGGAGTGGGAGGAAAGGATAGGAGAGGTGCCTTGAGGGGAAGGACGGGGTAACCATGTAATTACATTTTAATTGAAAAATAGAAATGAAAATGTTTAGATCAGAATGAAAAGGAGAAAGCGATATTTACAGGAAGCATAACACTGGGTAAAGAAAATCCTACAGAAATCCCTGCTATGAGCACACACAGTGAGTTCAGCAGTGCTGGGTAGTGGGTACCACCTACCTCATCAACTGTTCTTACACAGGAGCCAAGCAAACATAAAACCAGGGAAAACAAGCCCTATTCAATAGCACCCAGTAGAATGAGGTACATTTTTACTTATTAAAATTTATTTGATATTTTTTTATTTGTGTGTAATGCTGTGGGGGTGGGTGGGGGAGGAGGATTGTGTGTAATGCTGTGGAGCATGTGTGGGAGGTGGGTGAAAATCTGAGAGAGATGGCACTCTGCTTCTCCCCTGTGGGTCCGGGAATCACATACAAGCAGGTTCTGAGTCTTGGTGGCATGCTTCTTTCTGCACTAACGAATCTTGCTGCCCTCCTGAAGTAGATTTAACAAAGAAGGTGCAGCATTTACACACCAGCTCTACAAAACTTTGTTGTGAAAAATTAAGCCTCAAGTGAAAGCTAGAAGATCTCAAGTCACACATCAGAATATTTAAAGTTACTAAGTAGCAATAATCAACCAATCTCACAGCAAACAACCTCTAGCAATATCCCAACTGCCTATTTGAAGAACTTTAAATGTGGTAGTGTAATTCACATGAGTTTGGGAGAGTTCCAGAATAGTTGAACAAACTCTAAAAAGAAAAAGGTGAAGAATCCACAGTTCTCAAATTTGGGATTTGTGACAGAGCAAATGATGACAGGTCATCACGACAGTGTGATGTCACACCAGCTCAGACATGACCACACACTGAAGACCAACCCTGGATGCTTTCCTCCACACCATAGACAAATACCACTCTGTAACAGGCCATACATCATTCTTCCTATAAGAATAAGATCTTAGGAGTACGTGGATCAGGTCCCTAACTCTTAGTAGCAGTTAAGTTCCACCGCTCTCTGAGTAAAAGTATTTGGAGTAAAGATCTGTGGCCTTAGGTTATGGAATGATTGTTTAGCTCCTACACCAAGAGCAATCTCATTAAAATTATTAATTTTTGGTTCAAACGTCATTATCAACTAAGTATAAAAGGCAACCTCCCCTTTGAAGGAAAACAGTTGGAAACTGTATCTGGTAAGGTATGTGATAATCAGAAAACACAGCTAACTCTTAAAACTAAATCTAAATAAATCAACTTTAAAAATAACCTTTAAAAAGGTTTTGAGTAGGTGTTTCTGTACACACGGTGCTCACAGAAGTGTTGTCAAGGATGCAGGAAAACGTCAGGACCCTGAACATCACTTCTGGCACTTTATGATGACAAAGTTACTTTAGGGGAGAATTTGGCTATTTTTATAAAATGATCAACAGAATGTAACCACAGGATCCAACAATTACACTGGGGGGGGCAGGTGTAAATACTTAAGAAAATTGAAAGAGTGTATCCACACAAAAACTAGTGTATACCTGCATAGGAACACTCAGCAACTTTATTCGCTGGACAAGAGACACCCAATGCGTGTCAGCTGGAAAATGCATAAATAGTGCATGGTCTGATCACACCATGCTGCTTGCGGGCCACCTTAAAGGAAGCGTGCCCGGCTGAGTCTCAGGTACATGGTGCTGACTCAGAGGAGCTGGTCACAGATCTCAGGTATGATAAACTCCCATAGTCAGTCAACAACCGATGTATCTGGCAGGTGGAGAATGATATAGCAGTGTTTCTGGGAAGTTGAGAGGTGGGAGTGGCAAAAGATAATGCGTGTGGGCTTTCTTTCCAAGAATGAAGCATTCCCAAATGATACAGCATCTGGCAGGGATGGCTCAGTAGGAAAGTGCTTGCCTTGCAAGCTTGTAGGCCTGACTTCAATTCTAAGAATCCAAGTAAAAATGGGCAGCATGGTAACATGTGTTTATAATCCTAACACTGGAGAGGCAGAGGCGGGAGGATGCCTTCAGCTTGCTGGGAGCCAATCTAGTCAAACTAGGAGTTTCCGACTCAGGGAGTGACTGTCTCAAAGAATAGACAGCATTCCTGAGGGTGATACCTGAGTCTGTCCTCAGGCCTCTACACACCGGCACATACACATATGAATACACACACAAACATGACACACACACACAAACACGACACACACACAAACACATTCACATACACATACATAACTTTTAAAATGATACAGTGTTGGTGAGCTGCTCTCTGAATCTACCCACTGCAGTGTGAACTTCAAACTCGGGCCTAGTGTGGTGTAGGAATCATAACTGCATTATACTGGGAAGTGTGTTATGTGGATAAAGCTAGATGCTCATGGCGTAACTGTGGATATGAAATGGTCCATGCATAGGGAGAAGGACATGAGAGGAAGCATCACTGACTCCTCAGAGCTGTCCAGTATCTGTTTGTTTTTTCCATGGTATCCCTCAGGCCCTGATAAACTGAAGATGACAAAAATCTACCTGAGCCAGGCCTGGACTCACAATGATGCTCCAGCGGTGCCAACACCCTCTTTCTCGAGCAGTCCCACTGCTTCTGCCACACCCACTCCACTGAACTTTGTATTTAAATTCAAATGCTTGGCAAGGGGCAGCTTACTCTGTAGCCTCTGGATACAGCCAACCTGTGGTCCTGACCTCCTCCAGCACGAGCTTCCTCCCTGACGGGCACCGTCCCCTTACTCCTGGCTCCTGGTGGAGTGACCATTTGTCCCAAAGCCCAGTTCACACAACTACAGAATCCTCTGGTCTTCCCTATACCACACTCACTTATCAAATTCACCCATCGGACACCCCCCCAATCTTGTACCCAATATCTTGGTCATCTCCCCTATTAGTATCATCTCTGAGGCTTTGCCTTCCTAGAGCCCATCTTGCCTCTCTCCCATCTGCCTGCCGTCTTCCAGAGCCTTCAGCTGGGCAGCTCTTCTACCAGATGAACCTCAGTCCCCAGAAAGCCAGCGGCCTTTCTAACTGGCTGTATTTTACCTGTTCCTTCTTCATCCACAGACTGTCGGTGAAAGCCATGGCTGCTTTTGTGCCTCAGATGGGGATCTCTGCCTAGGATGCCCTAGCATGCCGTCCTGCTTTCTCAGACAGCCATTTGTGAACTGATGCAGAAATGTCCAGCTTTCTTCAAGCATTTTCAGCTCTTCAACCCAGTGTCCATTTATTTGCACTCTGCGATGTTAAGCCCCTATTCCAGCCCCGGCTTGTGTGGATGCTGAACATGTGTGGTGATATTTTGTTTGTGCTGTAACAAATATCAGAGTGCAGAGCTAAACACTGGTTAGTCATAGAGGCCAGGAGGTGTTGGCGCACACCTTTAACCCCAGCACTCGGGATGTAGAGGCAGAGGGATCTCTGTGAGTTCAAGACCACCCTTGTCTACATAAAATTGATCCAGTCTAAAAGAGAAATAGAACCAGGTTGTAGTGGCTCACACCTTTAATCCCAGCACTAGGGAGGTGGAGACAGGAAGGGATATGGCTGAGCAGAGAGAGGAATATAAGGCGGGAGGAGACAGGAGTTCAAGGCATTAAGTCTGACAACTTATAGAGACAAGATACCCCATTAAGTATGAGGATTCGTAGAGACAGGCTTGCCCTTTCAGTCTGAGGGAGAGGTAAGAACTAGTGGCTGGTTGTTTTGATACTCTGATCTTTCAGCATTAACCCTTATATCTGACTCAGAGTTTTTATTATTAAGACCAATTAGAATTCATACCACAGACATGTAGTTGCTGTGTGTGCTCCACAATCTGTATACCGCAGACCCTCCCAAGTTGCCTTGCTGTCTGCTCTTCCTCCTTGTACCCAAGGGTGGAATGAGGTGTTGTCATGTCTGTAGGACTGTGCTTCCTCCCACCTCTTACTGAACTTCTCAGACCCTGATGGTGCTCTCCTGTGTCCCTTCAGTACTGACCTTCCCACTTCCGTAGGTGGTGTCTTTGACTCTCTGTGTTGTAGACAGGGAGTCCAGCTGGCCTCTCACTCATCCTCAGCTCTCAGCGCCTGGGAACCATGTAGGCACTTCATAAATGCAACCAGGTGAAAAGGATGTAATTTATGGCCAAAGATAGAGAATAATTGCCAATGAGAATTATATGCTAATAATGCAGATAGCTCTAAGCACTTCCTGGAGTTTCCGTCTTGACCCAATTCTCAACCAGGGCATCATAAAAATCAAAGGTCAGTCTGTTTAGCGGGAATGGTGATGAACTATGAATCTTCACTGAGGCCAGGGAAGGCTGATTATATAGATTAGGAATTCAGTTCCACCCAGCTCTCATGCACTCAGCCAGCTAGGAGGCAGGGCAGAGTCAGGGCTCAGGGGTCGCTCCATCTCACTGCTTCAGTTCTCTGGGCGGCTTGCTGTGTGAATGCAATTCTGTTTGCAAACTCTGCTTATAGAGTTTGAACGTGGGCTTCCCCTGATGGAGGGTCCTGACCACTGTGTGGTGACGGGACTCGAGCCCCAGCACAGGAGCTGCTGAAGGCTTGTGCTGCTCTCCAGTCCTCTTGTGTTGTCCAGAAGTAAATGTGTGAGACCGACTGAGATCCTTCTCCAATGGTAGGATGTAAATTTGACAAGTAAGACCAGTGTCTAATGCACTTACAAACAGACCCTGATACTCTGATGATGGTCTCCTTCCTTCAGAGCTTGTGAAAGCCACAGCCTGGGACAGCCTAGTGCCTCCACTTCACCCTGCAGACTCCAATAGTGTGGACTGTCTGCGACAAGTAACACTATGGCAGATGCCAGTGCAAAGCATGAATTCGTGGACAAATAGAAATATAGGAAGGGGGAGTGGGATGGGGGGAGGAGGGAAGAAGAGAGAAAGAGAGGAAGAGAGAAGGAGGGAAGGAATGGGTGGAGAAAAGAAAAGAGGGAGAAGGGAAAGGCTGAGAGAGGGAGTGAGGGAGAGGCGATGGGGGAATAGAAGGAGGGATAAGGGAAGAAATAAAAGAGTATGGAAGGAGAGAGGAAGAGATGACGGGGAACAAGGCAAGAGGGAGGGGTAGAGAGAAGGATCAGGGAGGAGGAGAGAGGGAAAAATGAGGAAGTGAAGAAGAAGGGAGAGAAGAGGTACAGATGGGAGGAAGGAAGGAATCAGGCCGACCACCTACCATCAAAGGGACTCTAGTGAGCTTTGCCTGTCTGCATTCTGGCATCATCCAAAAATCACTGGTCTTGGACCTCCCCAGCTCCAAGCATTGTTGGTACCTCTATGTTTCACTTGGCATGAGGAGCAGGTGGGAGGCGCTCGTGGCTCAGGGTCTAGCAGGTAGTGTGAATGGTGACTGATGAGTGTATCTGCTCCCTGTGAGCATGCCCTGACTGTGCCCATCCATTTTCCCTCTTGCCCCCATGTCTCTAGAATTAAATCAGTATTGGTGATGCACCGCGATGCCTCCCCAGGAGGGGAGGGGGCTGCTGTGTTCAGAACGAGCTGTCCCTTTACACACCCAGCAAGGCCCTGTGGAGCAGCTCCCAACAGACACCTGTGACACTGAGGAGCAACACAAAGCAAACACACAACAGGTATGACTTGGGGGACAGCCCTGCCTTGTGACTTTCTTTCTGATGTGCTAGAGGTGGCATGTGCTATAATGGCCCAAGAATCTCAAGTCCCAGGAAATCATCCTTTGTGCCCCTCCCTATTGTTAGACATGAAGCTGGCTTCCTGGATGCTTTACCCTCAAGCTAGAAGGTGCCAGTTTGGAAACTCAGTTGAGAGTCTGATTAACATTGAAATGTGTCTATGTCTTTGGCCTGGTTGAGACCGGCAATCCCAGCATTTGCTTAGAGATGGGCACCCTAATTGTAACATGGAAATGACTATGGGAAAAGGCAGTGGTTCTATGTGAAGGGTTTTAGATACGTAGATGAACAAAGTCCAGGGATGCAGAGGTCTGCTGGGAACCCAAGGACCACATCTAACTCAGTTACTGTTTATCATGAGTCCAGAGCAGAGCCTACTACACAGAAGGTATCTGATTTAGGTCACGAATGGGTAAATGAATGAAGTTCTGCCTCTCTTCTGACGTTTGATGATTTTTGTCTTTGATTGGCAAGTGACATTTATACATATGCATGAGGTTATGATGACATGGCTTGACTCACATACACGTTGGATGCGTGCCACCTGCTCTAAGCTCCAGATACAAAGTGTTCAGGTATTGGTGGCTTCAGTTGATTGGTCTAGTGCTAAACCAGCTTGTGGTCTGATCTTCTGTTGGGACAAATCCTCGAGGTTGACCCGTACACATCTGTACACAGCCCTTCCTGGAAAACAGGAGCCAGCTGCAGCCATGGGACTCCAGCAGTCACGGAGAGGTGGGCTGGGTTCCTTGTCTCACACGCTAGTTGGGAAGGCCTGCCACTTTATTATAGGGAATCGATATTTGTACGGTGAGTAGGTTGTAAAATTTTACAGTTGTGAAGTGAAACGCTTTCCTAACCATCCCCCAAAGAGGCATAAACCCAACAGGGAAAGTGGCACGATGATTCAGAACGAAAGGTGACAATAATCATGTGCCGAAGACAGGTGGCCCATGTGTGCAGCCAGAGTCTCTAGACAGCTCTAGATGTGTCAGAGGACACATATGTGACAGAGGACAAACCCAGGTCAGGTTTATCACTCCACCCATCTACAGGGGATAGCAGCCCTGGGTGAGGTGTGTCACATTGTCTCCCCATCGACTTTCTGTTTTCGTCCATGTTTTTTTGTACTCTAATTGAATCATACTATATAAGACAATAAGGTAGTATTTTCAAAAATTGGAAGAAATCTCTTCAAATTTAGAAGAGGGTATGAAAGAAATGCTCTTGAAATACAAGGGCTCCGAAGCGATGCTACACAAAAAATAATGATGAGAAAATAGTTTTACTTATTTGTTTAAATAAGAGAAGGAGATATGGAAAGAGGCTTTTGAATAAAGATAACTGAATATGTTGAGAAATTGAGCCATTCTTCAGAAGGATGGGAGAAATTTGAAACCAAGCCAAAGGAAAAAATATATCCACAATAACACAGAATTAACGGCTCAATATTATTAGCATAATATGGATTGTGAGCAGTCTCAATATTAGATTTGGGGGTTTGCACATCTGTGTCTTATTGGGAAATGATAAATTTATTAATTTAAAAAAATAAGAAGCAAACAAAAAGCTAGTAGCCAGTGTGAATAAAATACAACTGCTAGACATGGTCAAACCATTAACAGGAAATAGAGAACAAGACAATCTTACCAATAAAACTGATTGCAATGGGTGTTACTATTATTTACAGTACTGGCCCTACGCCATGAGATCATAAGAGTAGGTACTCCTCATTGTCAACATTAATGCAGTATCAAGTGACCGTGACCATGGCAAACAGAAATGAGCTTGTTGTGGGATTTTAACGATGTTGACCAAAAATTCCACATCTGTTTATCTAAGCAAAGACTGGAGAAGTTGCACTGTCTTTTCCAGGAAAGGGACTGAAGAGATAAAAGACAAGGAGAAACAAGATAAAGAGATGAAAGAAAGGGAAAAACCAAATAATGAAAGCTTTTTTTTTTTTTTTTTTTGAAAACTCTGGAAGGGAGAGGCTCTGGTTAGGGTGAACAGCAGACCAAGGCACCTCCCTGGAACTCTGAGCCAAAGCTTTCGCCATCTTTCTCTTCTGAAGGTTCCAGGGTCACAGTCAATTCAGTCTGGCAGGAGAAAGAAAGAAAACTCACCCCAGTCAAGAAATTTAAAAGATCTCCAACTATTAGAATCATAAGTAAATATTTTAAGGATGCTGGGTACAAGATGAACAATAAAATTCAATAGATTTTGCAGTTTATAAGCAAGGAAGAACAGAGTATGGTTTTTGAATGCTCCCGTTTAGCTGTTGTGCAAAGTGCCACAGTGTGCATGAGTGTGCAAGAATCTGTGATTGTTGACTTCGAGCCTATGTATATGCAGGAGTGATGTAACTGTACAGTGTGATAGATCTATTTTTAGGGTTTTTTTGAGAAATCTGCATACAATTTCCATAAAATTGACCTGGATGTTTATCCGCAAAGCAATGGATAAAGATAATGTGGTAAACATACATTATGCAGTTTTATTCAGTCACAAAGAAGAGCAAAATTACACTGTTTGAAGGGAAGTTGAGACAACTAGAGATTATATTGGAAGAACTAAATCAGAATCAAAAAGACAAATATTGTATGTTTTCTCTCATCTGTGGATACTACATTTTGTATGAAGACAAGGAATCATTATGTGAATATGGCAGGAACATAGATGTGAAATGTCCTGGAGGACTGTGGGTCGGTGGAAGAAAGGAGGGCCTGTTAGGAGTGGCAATGCCCTTTCCATGCTATAGGAAACACCTGCAGAAAGCCCTTCACTGTGTGCTGTGAATGTGCACCAACAAAACCGAATCAATAAATTGTTATGAACTATAAAATAATACCTTTTGCAGTAGCACAGACTCAAATACCTAGACTTTTGTGTAATCAAACGTGCTCAAAGTTGTGACATCAACACATACTTTTAATGCACATGTGAAGAAACTTTTACAGTGATTTTTAACACTTACACATTTTAATTCTACCTTATAAACAGATTAAAAATAAAAAACAATTATGAACAACAAAAATACTTAGTTCTTCATGGCAGTTTAAGAAGTGCTGTGCATATATTATCCATAATTCTTTTTATAAATTTTATTTATTTAACACTTTTTACTTATTTTACAAATCAACCACAGTTTTCCATCCCCCTTCTCCTCCCATTCTTTCACCCCTACTCCCATTTGCCCTCCTCCCCATCCACTCCTCCTCCATCTCCATTCAGAAAGGAGCAGGCCTCCAATGGGCTTGAACAAAGCATGACCTATCCAGTTGAGGCAGGAAAGTTCCTCCCCCTGGATAAAGGCTGAGCTAGGTAATCCAGCATTGGGATCAGGTTCCCAAAAGTCAGGTAAGCTCCAGGGACAGGTCATGATCTCATTGTTAGGAGCATTACAAACAGACCATGCCACACAACTGTCATATGTATGCA